>MU179297.1:1583669-1630732 GCA_016767475.1 Suillus weaverae
ACGGGAGTGATCACCAAGTAAATGACATACACGAGGGTCTGTAAGACTGCGGAGGCCGGTTATCGGGAGAGTTGTACTCCTGGCCTCCAGTCTTGTGTACGTTGGCTGTCGCTGCGTTTGAATATACCTGCAATACGAATGGTGGATGTCCACTTACAACTTGAATGACTCTGAGACTCAGAGTACGTCTCGTAACCTTGCTTCGCGAGATTAATGAAAGTATCCTATGTACAGATCTAATCAATTTATCATCAGTGTGTACTGTGCAGGGTAACTTACCATGATATCGATGATGGGAGTTTGATTGTAGTAGATATAAGCAGATACCCTAAGCCTCTTATTTGAGAGACCGAGATTCAGAAACACTGCATCGTTATCACCCGGCTTTGACTGCGATCGCAGTTAGCCGGTTCTAATCTAATCTAAGCCATTTCGGTCCCTTCCAATCAGAATCGTTTCAACTTGAACGTTACTGTAACGTTCATCGACATCGTTCACCGTGCGCGTGACCCTGGAACTTCAGTCTTGAAAGGGTTGGTATCGGTGCTAGTCTTGAAACGACAGCTCGAACGTTCCTTGTCACTAGCTCAGTAAAAGATGTCAGCTGCCTGGGCCCTGGTTCGGTCAGTTCAAGACTAAAATTACTTACGTCGGTACCAGATAAGTGTCATGTAGTATACATGGCGGTGGCGCCCCATAGCCTATCATGCTGTCACTCAAGTTCACAGAAAGGTTTTCTTTGCCTGCAAGTGCGGTCATCCAAGAGCGAGCTAGAGGAAGTCTTCAAGACTAGTATGGAAGATAAACAATATTACATCTATGGCTACACAATTCCTGGGTGTTATCAGATTCTACGCAACATTTGACTCGAGCTTTCTCTCATCTGCACCAGCAGTGGTCGTCGTGGATGCGTATGGAGTGCCCGCGGCATCTTTGCCACTCAAGGTCATGCCAGTAGTCGGGCGCGCAGTTGATGGCGGGGTAACCGCATCAGAAGGCGAGGTACCGGAGTGCATCCCGAGGTAACCTTCCGCTGTTTCACGTGCTTTCTCGACCTGTGGTTTCAAAGACGACCTTACAACGTCAATGTGCGGTTGTGCGACAGCTTGTGCAGATGCAAGGTACTGCTGAGCGGTTCCAACAGCAGACGATGCTGATGTCTGCAATGATGATATGGCGTCTCCTCCTGTCTTGTTTGAAGTGGCTTGGGGGTCCGTGCTACCCTGAAGGTAATCCTGCGAAACGTATAGGCATCAGGTTCAGGGGAAATGTAAATCCTTATCTCACCTGAGCAGAAGTGGCAAAACTTTCCACCATTGTCTTTGCCTGATCTAAATAACTTGCGCTGGTATTCTTGGCCATGTGGAGATCCCTCTGCCCTTCTGAGGCTGCGGCGTTCGTCTTCAGAGCCGCTTCGTGTTTCAAGACATCAAAAGCAGTACTAGTGTCTCTCTCTCCTGTCAATTCAGACCCCATTCCCTACAATTTGCAATATGTAAGTAAAGTTTCGCCGGAATAAATGAACGCAGCTTACCTGCGCAGCCTGAGCTGCTTTAATTGCTGCTTGTTGAAGGTGCTCTGCGTTCTCTTCCACTTCATGTGCAACACGGGCGTTGGGTGCTTCAGCCTGAGCGTGAGCGGCTGTTGTCTCATGGCGGACTCTCCTAGGAATCAAAGGTCAGTATCACAGGCACTCTACGCCAAAAGATTGCTCACTCGGTGCCCTGAGCCTCCTCGACATTAAAAACGGAACCTTTGTTGACTGTGGTGTTCGACATGGTTGTTCGATGTTATAAGTTGATATAGACCGTCAGACTTATACACCTGCGCCTCTATGACGTCATAGCTGGCCAGAGGAGCACCTGCGTCGGCGACGTCACGCGTCAAGTACTAAGACTATGATGACGTCGTGTGTACCTAATTTCCTTCCACTAGCTAGTACTGCTGGTCCAGGGGCGTTCATAGCTATTCCTTACGAATTAGTAACAGAAACAGGTACACGGTACTATTACTAATTAGTAATCTAGGTGGTGCCACCCAGGTGATTCAAGCCTGGTCGAGCATACCGCTCGCATCCAACTTTTCCGATGGCCGGAACGACTTCTTTTGAGATTCTAAAGCGTATCTCACAACGTGTTCAAGAAACTCTCGACAAAACACAAACGTCAAGTGGCACAGCAAATTTTAATCATGTACGTCTATTGTCCTGCCTTCGCTTGCCCAGCTTTGTGTAATGCCCTTGTAATAGGAATATGTTCCATCGCTCGAATACTTCTTCGCGGAGAACCCGTTTCCGACTCATGCCGATAAGGCTTTCCTTGCAAAGAAGTCAGCAATGACATATCGTCAAATTCATGTCTGGGTACGCATATCTATTGGTATGCATTGGGTCTTGTCATTAATCATCCCAAGTTTCAAAACAGGCGCAACAGAATGAAGAAAGAAGGTCAAGTCTTGAGAAAGAAAGCAGTGGCCGAGGGTGCCACTCATCTATTGGATAACTTGTATGTGGAAATTCATTGTACCGGAAGAAAGGAAGGCGCCCGCGTCGCCTCCCAGTCCTCCGCATTCCCCTACCAAGCAAGGAGACGAGATGGTAAGTGTAGTATCCCCCTTCTTTTTCGTTTTGTTCACAAGGTCTTATATAGATGTCTATCACAGATAACCTCAACCCACTCGAGCCTCTGGCACCTTTGCACGCATTTCCATCGGTGTATCCCCCCTCATGCTTGTGCGATCCTTTCCCATCGAATAGTGGTGTAACGAATTTTGGTGCGCCAAAATGGCTTCGGCGCCCAACGAACACAGCTATTCGACGTCCTCCATTGGACATCGATGGGCTTGTAGACCGCTTCTCGAGGATAAACGTTCTGGATAATTCTGGTTCACGTTCACGCGGCAGCGATGATTCATTTGCAGCTGTAGCTGCCATCACGACTATTCCCTACCCTGCACCTCTACCTGCCCTCGTGCGGGGATCAGCTACGCGTATCGCACCCGTCCGTGTCCCCCTACATTCCGTTCCTGCTTCATTATATCACGATCTATTCGGCGATGCTTTGTAAAGTACTCCTTTGCCGGCTGAGGGACTTCAAGTTGACTTCAATTCGAGCACTTTCGGGAACGAGCACATTTTCAAGTCGTCAACGTTCGACTTCTCCTTCGGTGCGGCCCCAGCAGCGAATCCTGTTCGCTCACTGTTATGAGCTACTCTGCGGTGGGAGTCCGCGGACTTCGTTTTAGCATGCTCCAGATAGTGCTTGCTTTCTACCTTTGGCACGCCAGGCCTCACTGCTGCAGAACATCCAGCAGTGATGAAGGACTACAGCAGCGCCCCATCGCATTCCTTCATCTAATACCCTGAAGCGGACCCTATCCACTATGCAAGTCATATGCCTATCATAGCGCACCTTGACTTATGCTGTATTCTACTGCTGTCTAATCGCTGCCCTTACGTATTAAGTATTTCTCCCCTTCGCACAATATCTTTACTTTTTGCTCATTCGATGTTATCTAGTCATATGTTGTACTGATCTATACCTGTTGTTTGTATGCTTCGAGCAATTGGAACTGAGTACTGAATGCGAGATGTATCGCTGCCGCTGAGCAGAACAAAATCGATCACAGCTCTCGAGCATCAGGAAAACTACAGGCCTATTGCTCTTTAAAATTTGGTGTCTCCAAGAATTTCCAAAATTTCGTAGATGAGCATTAAATTTTACAAAAACAAGTCCACACGTTGGTGGGCACCGCACCCAAGATACAAAACTTCTTTCCCCTCGACACATTTACACGAACTTGCTTGCCTACTCGAGGACAGGTGGTGTCAGACGCTGTGACTCTATAAGCACGTGACGTGGTACATTTTACTAGTATGAAATATCCTACATAAGTCGTATCCGCATGTTAGAAGAGAATTTGGAATATGCGAAGGCTGTTCAAATGGTGTAAAACTATAACAGTGAAGCAGAAAGTAAATGCAAAGATACTACATAACTGAGCGTGGTCATGCTCTCATGGGACGACCGGGTGGCGTGAATAGGCTGTTGGAACGTATCACTACTCAAAAAGCTCGAGGATACTCCCGATAGGAACTGTAAAGTATTCGTAGATGCTTAGAGACAGCATTTTGAACAACAAACAGCGAACTATATGCCGGCCGGCATCCCACAGCATACTATGTCACTGGCCGGCGCTCCTGCCAGTCTTGCGCCGCAAACACTGCTTGACTCATTTCCAACGTTTTGACGGGCCAGGGGTGTCCGACTCGAGTGGGTTATTGCTATTGATCTCAAACTCATCCGACGATCGCTTTCTGGATGTGCCAACATGGAATACAGCGGTGTCGGGCCTCGCAGAAGGGATGGATGGTAAGGATGATGCAAGAGGCGAAATAGAGGGAGGACGCCGCGAGATTGGTTTGATTAGGCGAGGATTAGGAATGGGTCCCGCATGTAGGGTCATGATGAGCTCTGCTGTTGGAAGAGTAGTTGCCGGAGCTGATGGCCCTCTCATCATATCAGAGGTGGACGCAGGTGCCGAAGCTTCCGTTGTCGAGTGTCGGGAATCAGGACCAATGGCTGACAGCCCTTCATTAGGCTGCGGGTTAATGGCTTGAAGCTGAGGATGAGATAGAATTAGAAGAGGTTTCATAGAATTTGTTTCAGAAGCCGAACCCGAAACAAGACAATTGGGTGGGTGAATCAAAAAAATAATAACAAAAATACATACCTTTGCAAGTTTCTGCCCTTCGGATAAAACATCAAGACAAGATCGCAGACCCTTCAAACACCACTGCCGTTCGAGCCAGGAAAGGAGGTGACGATTCCAGAAAGCCTGGAATATACGGTTAAGCGTGTCATCCCATGGATTCGGAGCACGCGACAGATGAACCACCCAATTTTGACACGCGTACTTGAGAGCGTCGGAAGCCGACCGACTTCGTTCCTGTGCCTCGTTTGCGAAAGTTATAAATGCATTCATAGCGCGGATGATCTCCCTGTCGGATGGAAAACGAACGTCTGACAATGCAGAGGTGAAATGATCCTGGGGCATCAACGCCAGGAATATCGGAAATATCAAGAAATCCGGCAAGCTTTTGAATTGCTGGACTACCTGGAAGGTTGGTGGTAAAGGCAATTCTGCAACAATGCTATACTCGCTTATTGCCTCCAACGTACTCGAGAATTCTTCCATAGTCGCCCAGACAGACGCTGCAGGAGTGGATTGCCATGCTTGGCCATGGAGTGTCTGCAGCCAGTCTCGCCCGCCCGGGGCCTGAAGCCAATCTCGCCCACCCGGGGTTTGGAGCCAGTCTAGCCCTCTCCTGGTCTGAAGCCAGCCCAGCCCTCCCTGGGTCTGGAGCCAGTTGCACCCCTCCTCGGTCTGGAGCCATTCTCGCCCTCCCTGAGTTTCCACCCAGTTTTGTCCACCCGAGGTTTGCAGCCAGTCTTGCCCGCCCTGGGCCTGCAACCAGTCTTTCCCACCCTGGGTCCGGAGCCAGTTTCGTCCTAAATGGGTCTGTAGCCAGTCTGGCGTGCCTTGGCTCTGCGGCCAGTTTCGTCCTCCCTGGGTCTGCAGCGAGTCTGGTCCTGCTTGGGTCTCCAGCCAGCTTTTCCCTCCCTGTGTCTGCAGCCAACTTTTCCCTCCCTGTGTCTGCAGCCAGTCTTGTCCAATCTGCAGCCAATGACGTCCTGACTGGGTCTGCAGCCAGTCTTGTCCCGCCTGGGTCTGCAGCCAGTCTTGTCCTACTTGAGTCTGCAGCCAGTCCCATCCTCCCTGGGTCTGCAGCCAGTCTTGTCCTCCCTGAGTCTGCAGCCAGTCTTGTCCCACCTGGGTCTGCAGCCAGCTTCTCCCTCCCCGAGTCTGCAGCCAGTCTCCTCCTCCAAGGGTCTGCAGCCAATCCCGTCCTGCCTGAGTCTGCAACCAATTTCGACCTCGTGTCTGCAACCAGTCTTGTCCTCCCTGTGTCTGCAGCCAGCCTTGTCCTATCTGCAGCCAATATTGTCCTAACTGTGTCTGCCGCCAGCTTCGCCCTTCCAGAGTCTGCAGCCAGTCTTGTCCTCCCTGTGTCTGCAGCCAGTCTTGTCCTCCCTGGGTCTGCAGCCAGTCCTGTCCTCCCTGTGTCTGCAGCCAGTCTCGTCCTCCCCGGGTCTGCAGCCAGCCCCGTCCATTCCGGGTCTGCAACCAATATTGTCCTGCCTGCGTCTGCAGCCAATCTCGTCCTCCCTTGGTCTGCAGCCAGTCTCGTCCTATCTGCAGCCAATCTTGTCCTGACCGGGTCTGCAACCAGTCTCGTCCTCCCTGTGTCTGCAGCCAGTCTCGTCCGCCCTGTGTCTGCAACCAGAGTAGCCCACCTGGGCTTTGCAACCAGAGTAGCCCACCTGGGGTCTGCAACCAGAGTAGCCCTATCTGAGTCTGCACCCAGTCTCGTCCTCCCTGGGTCTGCAGCCAGTCTTCTCCCGCCTGGGTCTGCAGCCAAGCATGCCCATCCACAGTCCCCAGCCAAGCTTGTAAATCTGAAGTGTGATCTCCTCTAAGCCATAGAAGACTGATGAGAACCGGGAGGGGCTCCAGTGGCTGGACAAGGAAGGCTAATGAGTCCTTCAATCTATGGGGGTCTTCAGGTTGCATAGCTTGGCTCTGCTTCTTCAATTCTGAGAACGCATCCAAGAGGGCCGTGCTTTCTGTAATCTCCGTCATCAAGCGGATTGAAGAATGTGCGAGTAGGGAGTGGGGTGATGTGATAACGCGTACTTGAGGGAGGCTGCAGTTTGAGGGTTCGGAAACATAGTCGCGAATGGATGAGTGATATATATTCACGGGGAGAGTGCTGTCTGTAGGAATGTTAATGACAGACCGTAGCTGTATCAGCGTTGTCTCCACATCCCTGCCAAAACCAGGGCCAAGAAGTGCTGAGATTTGCGAGATGGGCAGAGGGTCTGTGAGGGCAGCAACAACAGACAAGTGTAGATATGCCCGCTTGGGGTTGGCACAGGTGGAGAGGATACAGTCGTATAACTTGTACACCTCTGTTCCTGCCAGTAGCTCGCTCGTCAGCTCGAGCATCAGCTGTAACCGATCACGGGGATCCTTGTCTTCATCGTCGATAATAAATTTCATCATCGTGGACGCCACAATAAAACGCCTGCCCGCGCGGCTGGCGAGCCGCGCAAGTTGATCCCTTGATGGCTGAGGGAAATCGGCATGGCGACTTGCCAGCTCTCCGAAAG
This sequence comes from Suillus weaverae, assembly GCA_016767475.1. Lineage (NCBI taxonomy): Eukaryota > Fungi > Basidiomycota > Agaricomycetes > Boletales > Suillaceae > Suillus > Suillus weaverae. The sequence continues at coordinate 1,590,902 of MU179297.1, forward strand.
AATGCTGCAAGAAAGTACAGATGTCGTTATCAACGTCTGCCCCGTCTAACGAGATGATGCCACCCTCCCCAGAGGTTCTCACAGGTATCTCACACACCAACGGGCGCACCTCTTCATTCTGCATGACTCTACGAATAGCCGATTCCGAGCGACTCGTGAGCAGAATGTGAGTGACGGGAAGATCAGGTTCACGAAGAGCCTCTGCGAGGAAAACGATGAGATCGGTAAGCTCGGGTTCAGATGTACATTCGTCAAGGGCGTCGATAATAAAGGACAAAGGCGGACCCCCGCGTAATCTGAGTCGAAGCCACCGGAGAGGTCGGAGAAAGAGAGCCTCCATCTGGTCGCAGAGAGGTGTGTCGGGGTCTAGTAGAGCGGGATTGTTGTGAATAACTTTATTCACATCCTTCCGGATGCTTGGGAAATTGTTGGCAAGCTGGTAGACAAGCGTCGCAAAAAAGTATCCAGCCGTGCGACGTTTCGTGTTCTCGCGCGAGAAAAAGAATGTTCCTCCAAGACGTTTTTCGACATTCGTCTCTTCTGTCATTTTTAGACTTCTCATCCTCTCAGCTACAGTGAACGCAACAGCAGACTTTCCAACGCCTGCCGTGCCATGCAGCCAAATGAGTTGATTTTTCTGTCGGTCGTCCAGTAATCTATGGATGTATTTGAGGAGATCCACCCGGGTCCCTTCCAAACATTTCGGGTGGGGCTGACGTTCACGGGAATTATATTGAGCACCCTTGACAGCGACCTGGGAGAGCCTCGCCCAAGTTCCTTCAAGCGTTGGAAGACCTGTCAAAGAGGTCGGAGAGCGAGAGAGGGATAATATATGGAAATACTGACATTGATCTTCACTCATTGACGAAGTGATGGAATGGACCACTGACTGAAAGTAGTAATAACTGGGTGTGATTAGAAGTGATATATTGGGTGATGGTTGACGCGGACGACGTACAAATGTTTGAATTTCTCAATCAAAGCTGCAGTCAATAGTTGCTGTGCACTACTGCACAGCCAGACAGAACTTGCCGTTGAACGTACGCTTGACGTACGCCAGCTTATAGCGCTTATACTAGGCGGTACTCTAGTATGATTCCGCATTTACCTTCCACGGGACGCATTCCTTGCCTCAGTTCTAGAGAAAATTGTTCCCGATGTACCACTCTTAGACCGTGACCTGACTCAACTACCTAAACCACCTCGAGCTGCTACTCAAACCAATGCAAAACCTTCGAGTCGCTCCTCGTTCCACGTCATTTTCCCTGATCCTCCTCCACTTCTTCCGGAGCTTTTGTCCATGGGATTGATTGACGCGCTGAAGATAAATTGTGTCTACATATCAAGAGCAGCAGACCTACTGCAAAATAGCCGAGCTACTATTGACCGCCTGTTTATCGAATTCGCCGAAATTCCTTCTCCTCACGTTTCCGTGTCAATTCAGCAGGACATGATTGCGTGCACTGTTGTCTCCGTATACGTGCGAACTCTGCAAGCATGGGTGCATAAAGCAAAGGCCATGAGTCAGGACCACCTGCTGCGTTTTCAGGAATCGAAGGCATCGACTTGCGATAGGTTCTCGAGAATATCGACTAGTGATATATCATTGAAGGGTGATGTCAAATTTAACCATGTAAGTGTAGTCCTCGCTGACTTTCTGGACGAATATTCCCGAAGCCAGTCATATGTCCTTCTATCGAAGCAAATTTTTGACGAAAATCACTCTCGTAAACATGTCGACGCATTCTTGGCTCAAAAATCTGACATGATCTACAGGCAAATTCATAGCTGGGTATGCATAACTTATTATTGAGACATCTTGCACAGATATTGAGTGAGATGCAGTTCTACGATCGCACGGGCACACTCCCGTTGGACACTGTTCATCACCATATGGAGAATTTTACCAAACTGGAAGAACAGCGAGTAGATATATCACTGTTGAGCCCTTCCCCTTCAACTCCTGACCTGGAAGCACATGCTGTGAGTGCAGTTTTTCACACTTTCAATGTTCGGCTGATAAAACTATGCAATAGTCATCTATTAGAGATGCTGCATGCAATCCCCTCGAGTCTTTGGCGCCTTCCCTTGCATTTCCATTGTCCTATTCCCTTTCAAGTTCATACTATCCCTTCCCATCGAGAAACGGTGTAACGGATTTCGGTGCACCAAAATGGCTGCGATCACCGTCGAGTACAGTTATTGCACGTCCTTATCTGGATATCGATAGGCTTATAGCCCAGTTTTCACGCATGAATGTTTTAGATGATTCTAGTTCTAGCTCGGGTTTTTGCGGCAACGACTCGTTTGCAGCTGTAGCTACCATCATTCCCCCTCCGAGCCCCCAGCATCATTGTTCAATTTTCCTTCAAATATGGCCGATCTGTTCGGCGATGCCTTGGAAAGCATTCCCTTGCCGGCCGAGGGACTTTAGCTTGATTTCAATTCAAGCATTGTCGGGAACGGGTACATTTGAAGTCACCAGCGTTTGACTTCGCCTTCAGTGCGCCCCCTCAGCGAATCTTGTTCGCGCACTGTCATGAGGCAGTGTAGTGTGAGTTACGGACTTTGTTTTAGCATGCTCCGAATAGAGCTTGCTTTTTACCTTTGGCACGCCAGGCCTCACCGCTGCGGAACATCTAGCGGTGACGAAGGGCTACGGCAGCGCCCCATCGCATTCCTTCATCTAATACCCTGGAGTGGACCCTAGCACTATGCAAGTCCTCTGTCTATCATAGCGCATCTTGACTTACGCTGTATTCTATTGCTGTCTAATCGCTGTTCTTGCTTTATTTTAAAAGCATCTTTTCCCTTCGCGCAATATCTTTACTTTTTGTTCATTGGATGTAATCTCATATTGTTGTACTGATCTGTACCTGTTGTTTGTATGCTTCGAGCAATTCCGAATGCAAGATGTATCGCTGCCGCTGAGCGGAACAAAATCGATCACAGCTTGAGCGTCAGGAAAACCACCAGCCTATTGTTCTTTAAATTTGGGTATTAATCCAAGGATTTACAAAACTTCGCAGATGAGCATTAGATTTTACAAAAGTCCACACATAGGCGAGCACCGCACTCAAGATAGGGAACTTATTGAAGACCTTCCCCTCAACGCAATTACATGAACTTGCTTGCCTAGAGGACAGGGATGGGTCAGACGTCATGACAGATTAAATCAGGAATTAATGCACCATGCCCATGATTCCACTCAAGCCTCCACTGCTGCCGCCACCGATGAAGTTGCTCATCTCCTTCTTCATCATAAGCTGCATGGCGTAAGTAGCAGCGCTGTTCATGGCGCTTTGTTTGGCCTCGCTAGATCCGCCACCGGACTGGTCGAAGAGCGAGGAAGCGTGTTGCACGGCCATGCCGATAAGCTTGCTCTGCATATCACCTCCACCGCTGCTTCCGTGGCTTCCACCGCCACTGCTCATCATGTCTGTGAATACCTGCAAAATTATGAGTATTGTGATCTTGATCTTGATCGTACTTGAAGTGGCTTACTTTGAAGGCCGCAGCTCCACCCAATGCATCGGGTGCCATGCCTTGTGGGCCCTGGCCCTCAGAGCTGAATGCCTGGTGGTGAGCATTCCTAAGGTTTTGGACACCATCCTCGTCGATATCATCGGTGTGCTGGACGGTCTATGGATCGCAGTGATGAGGGGAGGTCTAAAGGCGTTCAACGGGGAACAACAAACCTTGTGCGCATGAGACAGCGCTTGGCTTAAGAACCCGTGGTTTTCAGAGTCAACATGCTGGCCCACGTCATCCGAGTTGACTGTCTGCTTGTGAGCGCCACGGGAGTGATCACCAAGTAAATGACATACACGAGGGTCTGTAAGACTGGGGAGGCCGGTTATCGGGAGAGTTGTACTCCTGCCATATTCGACATTTGGCTTATCGGGAAGCTAGAGGCATAGGGTCTGGAGGTGGACATCACAGAACAACCGATCACACGCAAAGGATATCGCTACTGCGCTCCTGTGACTCTTGAGACTCTAGCAATGATATTTGAGTTCTTGTCTCTTATCATTTGACTTTGAAGAACTGACTTTGAAGCTTAAATGTGAGAACTAATATCTTCAGCCTATAGGACCTGTGAATTGCGGTGAATGATGAGCAGTCTTAAAATTGGGTTGCGGGTGCTGAATATCATGATGAACAGAACGTGGTACGAATAGCCATAACGAGGAAAGAAGAAACAAAATCAAGTTCGCTGCGAGAATTGTTGCGGGTATATACATGCAGATGCACTTCACATGATCGTACGAGAGCAAAAAAAGAGAGAGATTCTGTCTGTAATCAAGAAAACAAAATGTGGAACATAGAAAGAGAAACTCATAACAGATACATAATACTCGTTACATCCGACGTGTGGGCTCCTCTCGTGAGCTGATCTTCAGGAATCGAGCAAGCACCTCTTCTGAACCACGTTTGAAGAGTTCCACTCCTCGAGCAGGATCCCAGACACGAGATGCTCGAGAAGGAGTACTAGGAGACCGTCCTTCGGCTGGTGATGCAGAACCTAGAGATGATGAAGTCGGGGATTCACTGGAAAACAGTCGAGAAGGGGACGATCGTGGACTCGGAATCATACTCCTTTCTGCTCTCGGCGTTGTTTCGCCAGGCTGTTCCGGCGTCTGCGGAGGCAAAAGGGTCTCTCGAGAACCCATCATAGCTGAAGGAACAGAAGATCGCGGCGTTGACACCTGCGAAACAGCAGGGGACAACAAGCCGGTTGGTTCAGCACCCGCAGCAACATCCATCACGGGCGGCAACACCCCCAGACTTAATGAAGGGTGCCAGTGCTTCTTCATAGATCCGCTGCGCGTGCGCACTTTCACCGGCCGCTTTATAGCGACATCCTCCTCTGAAGAAACCTGCACACTCTGGGTGCGCATTTCCTTCGCGTCCGTCTGCACCCCAAATGATTGGTATTTCTTCCTCACGGTTGTGATGCTAGAACTGCGAGATCGTACCTCTGTCGTTGTTCGCCTGCCTTCGTCCTCATCGGAGTCCATCTCATCCTCTACATCACCATCGTGACTGCTAGCTTCTGACTTCTCCTCCCAGGGTTTCTTTGGGTTTTCGAATGCGGTTGCTAGGGGAGTGGGCCCTGGAGGGCGTACAAGTTTCGAAGTAAACTTGTGGATGCCAGGCACTGCATCCCACATGTTCCCAGACGTCAATGCTGGGAAGCCCGCTAACGGCGAGGGCATTGGCTGGTGCGCTCCAAACTCCCTGCTCAACTTACGCTCAGGGGTAGATGGAAGCGCAGAACGAGGCGGGGACTGAAAGAACATCGACCCTTGTGGGCGGGGCTCATCCTCTGGGAATACACGCGTAGGAGTAACACGAGGGCGCTCCTCCCAAGGGAAGACACGCTTGACCTTGGTGCGGTCAGGGGTGAGTGGCGCAGTGCCACCCTCAGTAATAGGCCCAGTGACATTGCGGTAGTGTCCCAGCTGGAGTAGCATCTGAGGAATCTCAGGTACAGGTGGTGGGCTGAAGAGTGTTTCGGGTGACGGGTCTCCCTGAACCGAGCTAACTCCCGTACTCGTTGCATCTGTCTCAGACGTCATACCCGAGGACGACCTCGATGATGATCCAGGATCTTTGTTTCTACAGGGAGAGTTGTCCCAGACATTCGGAAAATAGGTGTCTCTTGGGAATGCAGAGGGAGTAGATATGGTTTTTGGTGGCGCTTCGATCGCAGCATTCCATGAGAGAAGGGGCGGAGAAGTAGGGCGCGATCGCTCCATCCTTCGTTCTTGCAACGAAAGGGGCGGCTTTGGTTGATTCAAGCGCACAACTGGTTCTGGAGGCGAGGAGACAAAGTGGAGAGGTGTCGGAGGGAGAGATAACAGGCGCGATAGCGGCGCAGGAGGGACCTCATCGGCATTCGGAGTTGGCAACGTAGTCCATCTCACAGGTGAATCCAATGATAGTGAACCTATCTGTTGAACAGGTGTTGTGGGTTCAGCGACTCCCTCGCTGAGATTTGAATCAGGAGGCTCAGCAGCAGTCTGGTGAAGATCAGGCTCCTCAGGTTTCTTCTGCTTCGCGGGGCGTGGTCTCATAAGATCCAAACGCCCTTCAAGGGGCATGCTCTTGTACTCGCCCTCTCCTTTTGATCGATCACCAGACCGGAAGCCCATTACACCCATGCCCTGGAGGGCCAAACGACGTAAGACGTCGAGACCAAGTGGCCCTCCACCTGATGCTCCCGTAGACTCTACCGTTGCACGGGCATTTGTCTCATCTTCCCATCCAGAAACGTACTTGCTGACAGGAACGCCGAGATCCGGTGAGATGGGTTTTGATCGATAGTGCTTGTCATAAACACTGTACCACCGATCGACGAGCGAACCATAGTCGTAAGCTTGTTGAGGTTGTTTTGTTGGCTCTGACACTGTAGACTGGTGTTCCATCTCAGATGATGGTCCTTGGGTGAAGGATCCTGGGGCGCGATAAGGAATGGAGTGCCAGGGCTTATTAGGTCCGATGAAATGCACCACCGATATCTGGGAACCGAACCGCTCATATGCAGGGGCATACCTGATTCGTAATGAGTATGTCATTAACCATGCGAGGGAAAGAAGATATGATATTACTGACGTATAAGCAGCAGTAGGAGTCGTGTTGTATGTGAAGCTAAGCCTATTCCAGTTGCCTCCCCTCCACTCATTCAAAATACCTTGATCGCCGCCGTCCCAACTTCCATTTGTTTTCAGAAGCTCTTGAAGCTCCGTGAACTTATCTTCACCAGGAGAGAGTACCATCACACCCGAGTTGAATATATCGGGCCATCCTACGTCAGGTACCGCAGAGAACTCATGGTCAAGGTGGAATAGGTGGGACAGGGGGCGCAGTGGGAGAACGTCCGCATCAAGGAATATTACCTTGGAGTACTGCGCGAGGCGGAATACGTGTAGTTTGGTCAGGACTGTATTAAGGTCTGGGCGCCCTGAAATTAAATGAGCATGATGTTAGCCTAGCAATTCCCACTGTGTGCAGAAAGGCAGGGTGGCTGATGGAGAAGCTTGGACACGATGCATTCATACCCCACATCCGGGGCACAAAGTGCACAATACAGAAACTGGCCTGGGAACCGTTACAGATATTCCGACAGAGAAGTTTTTCGTGCCCTCAGCTGATGCCATTCAGACGCAACCCAGTCAACGCAGCAACGACTCACCCAGTAAGTTTAGTCCAGTAAGATCGGACTGGTCTATAACCTCAACACCAATGACAATATCGTATGTCTTTCTGAGCAGCTTGATGGTAGTGATATCAAGGGTTTCTGGTGTGACCATGCACACTGTGTCGTACTTGACCTCATGAGGTTCAGTCTGGTGCACATCCTTCAAAGCACCCGAAATGGCGAGTGCGCCTGGGAGATAGGAATCTGAAGTTACGAGAGTCACGAAAGCAAAATGAATGGACATGGCAGGGACGAGAAATGCCTTTAACGCGTCGTGAGGGCCACAAGGACGCGTCAGACGTATAACTTAGTGGAACCAGGTGAAAGAAATAAAGATACCAATAGAGCTTATCGTAGCAGTGACGGTTGCTCCAAACATGTTGACGAAGTTCACATAGAAGGTAAATTATTTATAAAAATAAATTACGGATGTCATCTCCTCACTCTCTCCATCCAGCAGAGGGTTCGCCATTGGCCAAACCCTAGACTTGACTGAGTTCTAGCCCAACCCCATTTGCCGATTTATAAAACAAAGAATGAGGATTCTAAAACGAAAGTACTAGGGCATGCACGACACTGAAAATAAGCTGCGTGAGAGTCTATTCGTCTCGGTCCTTGTGTATAAGACCCTGGCGCTCCTCATCTACACCGTCCTGTTTATCGCCGGATGCTCTGTGCTCCCCACCACGCCGCTTCTTTATGGCCGTCTCACTTTCATCGTCGCTTCCTATATCCTCGTCGCCGATCTCAAACACGACATGATCCTCCGCAAGCGCTTGAGGTTCTCGCCGTGAGTTGACGAGTGTGATCTCGTCATCCTCTCGGGCGACCGTACGTTGTTGAAGTGTCTCGAGGTCATAATCCTCAGCATCTTCGTCTTCTTGTGCGATTTCGTCGGACATGGCGAGGCGGCGGTTATTTTCTGATGGCCGCCAGAGGTACGCAATACTCCAGAAGGTGAAAAAGTAGAGGAGGGCGAGGTAGCCGTCGAGGAGCCACCAACGAATTTTCCATGATTTTGCTGCGTAATCTACAAATCATATATATTGAGACGGATCGAACATTGATTCATGGATAATGACACACCTTCGGCTAGCCTATCAGAGAACGACACCGAAGAGATAACAAAAAATATGGCGATAATAACCACCGTGCCAAGGAGGATATAATACAGGCGCTTGAACATCCTGAGTTTGTATCTTTGCTTCCGCACACTGAGCTGCGTCATTGTACCTAAAACAAATACATGAGAAGCATGCAAGGTGAAAGGGATTGATATACCATTCAATGAGTACAGGATCCACATCAGGAACCCACTCAGCGTGAATGCCAGTGGTATGATGAACATCAAGAGTACCAACGCTGACGTCGACTCGAGTTCCAGTTCAACTATACCCACGGCATACAGTACTAATGACGACGGTCAGTACACCCCTGATATCATGAAGAACTGAGTTGACCTCCGAAAACGAAGTGCAGCCCTGCAAGGATCTGACACTTGAGCATTGTACGCCCCAGAGATTCGCGGACGACGCTGAGCCCGAGGGATACAACGAGGAGCATAAAGAAGGAAAGGGCATTGCGCCCCGCGTCCAGAATGGCAACTGCACAGGGTGAGTGACTGAATAACTATTCCATTGATTGTCCATACCAACAAAAAGGAAGACGACAGACGCTGCGGTCTTCCCATGTGCGTTGAGGTATCGGTAGTATACTAGGCATGGTCAGCACCGAGGTGAGGTCATGAACAAAATGTCGTACCCCAGTTTGCGATCATTTCGATGACAAGGAACGCGACCAAACTCGAGAGATAGTACTGAGATAAACATTAGATCGACCAGGGTGTATAGAACATGACAAACCTGAATGGGTAATAGTTCCGTAACATGTTTGTAGCAGAGCCATGCCCACACAGAGCCTGCGATGGCATATACAAAGAACATGACGAGATAAAACTGAGTGTTGTGATTAGAGAAGTGACAGCGAACTATGTTTTCGGCTCACGTTAACTTTGGGATAGTCGGTAGCAGGAAGCTGTCCATCAAAAGTATTCCGGAAAAGAACGATGCCGTTGTATGTAGGATGAGATGGGACATCTGTAGATGCCTGGCGAGCAGTGGGGTTCAATACAGTGACAGGCACGATAGCTGCGACAGAAATAAGCCAGGAGATACAACACAATATAACTTGGACTTGCCTACGCAATAATATCCTTTCTTGCGAACTTGATACTGTATAGGTTGTGTATATGCAACGGTTCCGGAAGGGCTCGGGTTTAGGGGATTACTCGATTGTCGAAGACTGTGGTGAAGCTCTCGTGATCTCCATGGCGAAGTATAATTATCAGCAGGCGGTGTTGGGTTACCCTCAGGGCTTTCCCACAACCCTGATGAATCTGAGGATGCGCCGCTCGTCTGGTTGAGAGCAACACTAGCAGTCCAGAAAGTAGTTTGGTTTGCGGTGGTCCCGTCGTCAGACGAGAATATGAATTTTCCGACATTATCATATGCGCAGAGGCCGACTCTGACTGCGTCTGTTGTGCATACGTAAGTCTTCTGCTGGGGTACTATTGTTGAGTTCGGCGGCAAACCATGTTGTAAGGGGTTACTCACCGGTAGGGAGTCATCCGTCGTGGAGGTAGTGACACCAAGATACTTGACATCCTTCCACTCATATATCACCATTGCTACCTGTCCTTGTGAAGAACTTTCATCAAACGTGACTATGACACGTCGTGTAACTATCTCGCGGACATATGTAGTACACGTGCTGCGCACCGTTTATGAAAGTGGACTGGCTTGCCCACATTCCCGAACATACTTGACGAGAATAATCCGTGTCTGAGAACTGGACCTCATATCCAGCTGCAAGGGAGCAAGCAGACAGAACACCGAGCGCGATCGCCTGTAGCCTCGAATTTTGGCGCATCCAGAAAGCGTTTGTTGTGGTTTGTTTTCCAAAGGCTTCTCGTCTTTAGCCTGAGAGTCGACATTGTCCGCGCCAGTTACTGCGCTCAGCTTCTAGTAAATAACCGGGAAGCACCGGTCTATAGCACCAGCGGCGAACTCTGAAAGTCAATAGCCGTTCACCACTGATCCCAACATGCTCGGCGACGAAGAGGACGTCTTTGACAGTGTCACTTGGGAGTCGCCTACGGCACCCTATGATGCCGATCACACCGTCCAACTGTCTGGCCCAGGCTTTAAGCAGAGTACGGCAGGGACAGAGGATGGACGGGGTCCACACGACCCAAAGTGGGAGGGATATCTCATTGTTACTGTCAAAGATCCCGTAAAGGAGCTTGCAGAAACTAAAGACGCATACGTCTCCTACCTAGTCTCGGCAAAGGTGCGCCGTAATGTAACTCAAGCTCCTGTGCATAGTTTTGAAGCATTTTCAGACCAATCTTCCAATCTTCTCTACTCCTAATCCTTTCTCTCGTCGACGATTCCAGGACTTTGTATTTCTGCGAGACCACCTTGTGAGGGATTTCCCAGCATGCGTGGTACCTGCCCTTCCCGACAAGCACCGGTTAGGTATATGTTGCCCTCGTAATCTCAATATTGTCTAACCACGCATAGAGTACCTGACGGGCGATCGCTTTAGCCCAGAGTTTATGGAGCGTCGCAGACTAGAGTACGTATGTGTGTGACGTGCGGACTCGTCAGCGTCTCATCTTTGACAGCCTTCACCGTTTCCTCGAACGGATATCCCGACACCCCACCCTACAACGTAGCACTCTCGTCCGTGCGTTCTTCGAGTCGACAGAATGGGTACGTTGATTTAGCGCAGTCCAATCACCCCTAACACCTTCCAGCACGTTCATATGCATCAACATCTCGCACACCCTCCAGGGCCAGAACCCACACCAGGACTCATCGATAACATCTCAGACACCCTCCTCAACGCGTTTGCACGCGTACGCAAACCCGATGAACGCTTTCTCGATATGCGCGAATCTGTCGATAAATTCGAGGATGGGCTTGTCATCTGCGAGCGCCTCTGGAACCGCGTCCGCGGTCGCACAAATGGTGAGCCTACCTTATAACAGCGTGAGGGAGTATCTGAGGCTGAACGAGGTGGCGGTCTCGCTGCTGGCGAAGATCTGACAGCGGATTATCACGATCTAGCAGTCGCCGTGCAGGGACTTGGTTTTCTGGAGTCAGGGATTACGGATCCATTGAATCACTTCTCAAATACCCTACTCGAATTTTCTGCATTACTCAGACATAAGGCATGCTGTCTCGATAGTTGTCGAGCTATCTACTCACCACTTCTTTCAGACTCAAACGACTACTGACCCTTTCCTCGTCCATCTTCATTCACTGCTAACCTACTCCCATGCAAACCGCGCAGTCTTGAAACTTCGTGACCAGAAGCAACTTGATTTTGAGGAATTATCGGATTACCTCTCTGGAGTAACACAGGAACGTGATCGGCTATCTGCCGTTATTTCAGGGCACGCAGGAAGTACCGGGCTGGGGCTCAGCGCATACCTAAAGGACAAAGTGGACTCACTCAGGGGCGCTGACGATGATCGGAGCCGAGTGGAGAAGATGAGAAAGTTGGATATTAAGATTAAAGAGGTGCGTGCACCTGTTGCGATGCTTACTTGTGTGTTTTTTCCAACATGGGGGCTAGCTGCAAGACGCTGTAACAACAGCGCACGAGACATCAGATGCGTTTAGTGATGAGACTCTGCGGGAGCAGACCATATTCCAATACACGAAGGAAGCGGAGATGAAAGAAATGCTGGGCAACCTTGCAGAAGGTGAAATTGAATTTTATCAGTCGGTATGTCGTTCTTTCAATCAGTCTAGCCCTCGAGTTTCATCATTTGGTCCAGGCAATGGAGGAGTGGGAGCGGATTATACCTATCATCCAACGTATACGGGTTGACGTTTAGTGTTCACTAACCTGATCTAATGTTTTCATATTCTGTTTTGCTGTTGTCTCGCACGTCATGCAAGGACTTCGTTCGCAATGTATTACTAGTAGTTTAAAATAGGTTATGATCAAGGATGTCAGCTAGCTTTGGCGTTTCCTTGTCCTTCGATATCGTGCGCGGAATCATCCGGGTCCTTGGTGGGTTGGAACTTTTGCTCGGATTCTTGAACTGCAAGAGAGATCTGTGGTACTATGAATGACAAGCCTGAATCTCATCGACGTAACCTGCGTACATTGATGATACCTGTGTCCACTGCCCGAAGGAGGTGTAACTGGGCTTCTTCAGATACCCCAGAGGTTGTGTGCTGACGATCTGCGGGTACCCATGGCGGGGGTTCCTTTCGAAAGCTAAACTGTATGTTATAAACATCTAACTAGGATCCTTACATTGTCCTTGGAATCTGAGGGCACTGTATTTTCCTTGAGTTCAAGGACTATTGCAAATGAGGCCTCGTCTACCTCAGCTCAGGTGAGAAGTATCCTGCGAGAGATAAAAATATAAGCTTACCACCAGTGGAAAGTTCAAGAAGCCCCAATTGTGACTCGATCATGTTCAGTTTAATGAGAAAGGAGCGAAAATACTGGCCGAGTTTCGCGGAGGACATCGCGTCCTGCACGCTAGGTAGACGTCATTGCTTGCCCACGCGAGTGAAGGATGCAGCGCACCTCGTATCTTTATTATAGGACTCAACCACGATCATGTTTTGGACCGAAAAGATGAAGCGCTCAAGGGCGAGTTGATTCCTGCCCTTGATAACGACTACCACCTTGTCGACATTACCCTGTTTTTATCGAACACTTCACTGCAGGGTAAATATGAAGCTGACGCTAAGAGCTCACGAGTACAAGTTCATCGGAAATAGCCTTGACAGCGCCGGAAATATATTCATTCAACGCAGGATGGCGAGACTGGAAGACGGGCGTGTCGTACTTCTTCCGTCGCACAAATAAATCTGCTGGGTATATTTGTCTGACGTAGAGGATAGTATGGATGGCAACTTCGACTGAATATTGATTAGACGGAGGTCATAGGAGTTGTGTTTGAACCAACTCACTGAATTCAGTTATCCCCTTCACCGCTTCTGCACTCTATCTCTTCAGCAATTTCTAAGGAACGCGGAGGATGATATCACTCACGGTTCCAGGTGAGAGGGGTCTCTGACATGGCCTACCAAATTTTAGTGATATGTACTGGATTCCGAAAGATATGTTTGTTTAGTGTTTCCTTAGAATGAACAACACTTCACTTCGGTTTGTGTTGCGGAATAAGAAGTACAGGGGTTGTGGCAACAGTACTATGCGGCGTAACCAGATGCGGCAAGCGTTTCTACTAATCACGTGGTTCGTGGAACCGCGTCTCTTCGAAACACAACGTAAGTATTCCACGTACCTAATAACAACTCACAAACCGGCACTGCATCCTCTTTGTCCAACAACAATTAATGTAAAGAGTACAGGGTCTCTCGTAGTACAGGAATCGACAACTAATTACGTTCCGTCCCTGACACGACCAGTGGAGACAGTATACAGACGAGCTGCGATGTTCATGCTTTGCAATTCCTGGCGACCATACGAGATTAGCAAAACTCTACCATGAATTGAGAATGAATGCGAACCTGGAATAATAGTTTCGCAGCATAAGGAATATACAACTGCGAACACGCCGTCTTGTTTTTGCATGCACGGCACTCGAAGCTTTGCTTTTTCTATTTCATGGACATTAGCAGATGATGAGTCATGTGATAGAAGGTACTCACGAGGTTGGCGATTGCAGTAAGACCGCAGCTGAGATTCAAAGTGAGTCCACGAAACAAGATCGAACGAATCGAACAACTTACATATCACAAACATGTAAACGGTACGCATCACTAGCCTCAAACAAGCGCTCCTTCAGGAAGCCAGCAACACCATGCGAAATCATACAATCACGTTCCATCTCTCCGAAACGGAGACCACCATCACGACTACGACCCTCTACAGGCTGGCGCGTTAAAATCTGCACGGGACCTCTCGCGCGCGAATGGATCTTATCGTCCACCATGTGTTTGAGACGCTGGTAGTACGTGGGGCCGAGATAAACCTGCGCTTGGAGCTTCCTGCCTGTGTGGCCATGGTACATGACCTCGAGACCTCGGGACTGGTAGCCCTTCTGGCGCAGGAAGGTTGATACGGACTCGACCGTGAGATCAGTGAAGGGAGTTGCGTCACCCTCGTTACCGATCAATGTTGCTACCTTGGAGAGCAGACACTCAACCAAGTGACCGATGGTCATACGCGAGGGGATAGCATGAGGATTGATAACAATGTCAGGAACAATTCCCTCGGCGGTGAAGGGCATGTCTTCCTGTCGGTAAGTGATACCAATAGTTCCCTTCTGACCGTGACGAGACGCAAACTTGTCGCCAATCTGAGGAATACGCGTTGACCGAACACGAACTTTGACGAACTTCTGGCCCTCCGAATTGGTCGTGATCAACACTTGATCAACGATACCATTTTCAGTACTCTTCAACGGAGTAGAGACATCTCGTCTCGTGTGCGTTCGGGTACGTTGTCCAAGTTCCTCGCTGTCAGGGGGAATGGGTGCAGTTTTCCCAATGATAATATCTTCCCCAGAGACGCCGGTACCGGGAGCAATCAGACCATCGTCCTCAATTTTGTCGTACGTGCCGTGCTTCATCCGCAGCGTAGTATCACGAGTAGGTTTCTCGAACTCCTCCAGCTGCTGTACACCACTCTTCTTTTCCAGGTCCATGTAACTGCGGTAGTATATACTCCGGAAGAGACCTCGGTCGATCGAACTCTGATTCATAATGACGGAATCTTCTTGGTTGTAGCCACTGTAACAGAGAATTGCCACGATGGCATTTTGTCCAGCAGGGAGCTCTCTGAATTTCAGGTACTCCATGGAGCGTGTGGTGGCAAGAGGCTTCTGCGGGTAATACAAGATATTGGCCATGGTGTCCATACGAACCAAGAAATTTGTGAGGTAGATGCCCATGGCTTGTTTACCCATGGCAGATTGATAGGTATTACGGGGAGACTACAAACGGTCAACTTTCATACACAGGAAAAGCACATCACTCACCTGGTTGTGGTCAGGGAAAGGAATGATACTCGCGCAGACACCCAGAATCATGCTTGGGTGAATCTCACAGTGAGTCCAAGTATGCGCGCTGATCCCTGCCTTCAGCCGCGCAGCTGGGTCATAATCGCCATCATTCTGATGAGGATCGATACCCGCCGACTGTAATCTGGAGTTCTCAAGGTCCTCTGGAGTCATACAGATCATGACAGTCTCTTCTTCCTCCGCATCCAACAACTCGATGATTCCGTTCTTCACCAGCTGCTCCCACTTAAACTCCTCTCCATCATCGTCGCGATAACCCTGATTCAACCATTTGATGTGTTTCTTTTGAAGGGCAAGCTGCTGGTTCTCAACAATGAACAGTGGTCGGCAGACACGACCAGCGTCTGTGTATAACCGCAGCTCCCGCTCACGGATGTCGCGAACAACAGAGACTTCAGGGCTGATATCATCCTTCCTACGAAGCTTCTTAATCGTCTTTACAAGATTCGCGGGATCACGATGCACACCCATCCAGACACCATTGACGAAGACCTTCGTACAAGGCGTCGACGAGTGCGCATTCTCCTCCAGTGATTCGAGACCCCACTCCTCCAAGAACTCGATGACGGGTGCGGAATAAGAACCAACGGAGATACATGCCATGAGGGCGAGGTTCTTGACAAGACCACAAGCCTGCCCTTCTGGCGTTTCGGCAGGACAAACCATGCCCCAGTGCGTGTTATGTAGTTGACGAGGTTTAGCGATCTTGCCCTCCCGACCAAGAGGGGTGTTGGTCCGACGCAAGTGGGAGAGAGTGGATGCGTAAGTGTACCTGTTCAACACCTGAGACACACCGGCCTTCGAAGACATGGCCTTCTTTTGGTCGCCCCAATTGCCGGTAGCTAGTGAATATTTGAGACCGTTGGTAATTGTCTGATGCTTGACGGCGAGCGAGAGATTGAACTCCTTGTGCGTCTCCACACACTGCGAAACAATAAGCATAGGAAAACGTGCAACTAGACGGGGTGACATACCTTCTGGAGATAACGGTAAACATCCCTCGTCAATTTCTTGAACAGCATGCGGAATAGACCAGCTAGTAGAGGACCAGCCAAATCAAGACGTTTCTTCCCGAAATGATCACGATCATCCAGCTCTCTCCGCTCAAGGGCGGCGAGGAGTAGTCTGTGGATCATGTATCCGAAAAAGTAGGCCTTTTTTGACTCTGAGCCTTCCGACATAGAGACGTGAGGAAGCATCTCCTTCTGCAAGATCTCCTGAGCGTAGCGAATACGCCGCTCTCGCGACAAACCAGTAGTGGTTCCACGGTTTCCGATGAAATCTAGAGCAACTTCGCGGTCTTGGATGACAAAACCGTCATCGATACATGGCTTGAGCATTTCAAGCATCTGGGCGTCCTGCATGTCATAGCAAATGTGCTCCAGGATGTCTCGGTCAGAGATGACGCCGAGAGCGCGGAAAACGACCCAAATGGGAATGTCGACACGAATGTAAGGGATGGTTGCTTTCATGACATTACCCAGCTGTGAAAATAAGATGAATGAGGAACCCCAGATAGCATTGAGCTATGCTTACCGATCGCTCCTGATTTCTGTGGAACATTTTGACCTGGAATTGACTGATAGTCTTACCACCTTTCTCTACAGCACTCCGAATCTCAGCCAAGAAATTTATCGGTGATGGCTGTGCCTTGGCAAAGACATAGACGTGGTTGGTCGCCATACGCTCCTGGGCGATGAGGACCTTCTCTGAGCCATTGATAATGAAGTAACCCCCTGAATCATACGGACACTCGTTCAAGTCGTACAAGTCCTGATCTTGCAAGTCTCGAAGTATACAGAATGTCGAGCGAAGCATGATAGGGACCTGTACATCAGGTTAAGTTAAGAAAACACTCTTCATTGCCATGTAACACACCTTGCCAATCCAGACCTTCGTGGTATCCTCAGGTGCCTCGTGTCGCTCTGCCTCCCACAAAATCTCTCCAGGTGCTCCATCAGGATCTTCGCGCCCGAGAAGGACTCTCTTCTTCATCTCAATGTACAACGGGGCTGAATATGTCAAATTCCGCAAACGGGCCTCCTGAGGAAACACTGGAACCACGGATCCATCTGCTTCTGTGACAGTCGGTCGCGACAGGTAAATCTGGCCAAATTTGATCTCGTAGCGTCGCGTCATGTCTGTGTCATGGCCAGTGTGTTGATCGGCCTGGTCGAGGATAAGATCCGCATTTTCGTCCACCAATTCTTGCATGGTGTTTTGTACAAACTCATCAAAAGAGTCCAATTGTTGTCTGACGAGACCTTTTTGCTCGAAAAAGCTGGAAATGACGGTCCAGCAATCTTCCTGCGTTATCTCTTCAAACTCCTCATCTTCGTCCATACCGTAGTTTGGGTCATCATAATTAATCGACGGCTGCGAGGGCTCGATTTCTGGAGAGCGCACATCAGCCAGGACAAGGATGTGAAGGAAAAGGAAGATTACCTTGGCTCATGATTCCGACAGAGAGACAATGCAATGAGAGCTGTTGAACTTAGGACGGAAGTCCAAGTGATCGTAACCACTGCCGAATCTACTTTTTATGCAGCTTTTAAAATTACAGAGCCGGGATAACGAAGAAGACACGGAAAACGATGAATTGGACGTCGACGTCGGTGAGCAAGACGCGTTAGTGAACTTTGTTGACTGTTGTTTTACAAATACTCGATTGTAATTCAGATAAAAAAATATGCCAGGACCGTGGATTGAACACGGGACCTCCAGAACTTCAGTCTGTTGCTCTCCCAGCTGAGCTATCCCGGCGTGTGATCAAAGGCGTTCATTGAACAACAGAAGGCGGAGGCGCTTGTCGAGGTTTCCCACGGACCCCGATCTCCCAAATCCTCAGGAATCGACTGACTGTTGATGTAGGCAGTCCTCTCGACCCAATATTACTTTCTTAACTTCGGAGCCCTGCAGTTGGACTGGTGCATTTTGACGTTGGCTTGAAGCTTGTCGGCTTTGCTGTCATGGGTTTCATTGGATACTTCGTAAAACTCATCCACATCCCGATGTGCGTCTTTACACGTTGTCCCTCATGCTTCGCAAACTGATATCGTTTCTCCAGAAATAACATTCTTGTGTACGTGTTGCTGTCTTTCAAAGTGCTCATGTTTGGACAGTGGAGGGGCATAACCTATTCATCCCGTTAATGTGTCCTATTTTCGCGTGTCGTATACCTCGGGCCTAGTTGGACAGGCGCTCTGTATCGTATCTCCTTCCCTCCATCCATACATTTCTTGCAGTCACTTGCTCAATGATAGGCTTTCATCGGACCACATTTGTCCACAGAATGCTGCAATGCGGTCCCTCGTGCTCCTATGGTAAGCCGCTTTGCGGGTAGCGCTCAATGGTGAGCGTGCGCTTGAGACAAATACACGCGAGTTCCGCCTGCTATGGCTCAACTGAAATGGCTCGCAGTAATGAATTTGAGGGAGCAGAACGAGCATTCGGTAACTCTGGTGCTACTCCAGCAGGCAGCTGCCGCTTACGCAGACAAGGGAACCAAGCGTAGAGCAGATCCTGTCGTGTCCGTCAGAACTCGCTCGTGCCAACTCATTCTCGTACCTTTTGTAGTCCAAACACGAGTGTTGAAGCCAAACGGACTATAGGCAACAAAATCATTAATATTTCAGGACCGTATTCTCGCAAATGAAGCTGAAAATTCCTCACGAGCTGCAGGAACCATATGATAAGTCTCAGCTATGGGCTGCTCGGTCAAAAACACAATTGCTGTCCTAGTTGACCATGAGTACATCGCAAATCTCGCAGGTCAGCTTCCACGCACATCAGAGCCGCCCACGAATATAAGCAAAGCAAGCCAACTCTGAAAATAAGTGCGGTTGAAGGTCGCCTAGGTGTTAGGAGCGGGAACGAATTCTTGATACGTTTCCATCTGTGGTAGTATTGGATGGTGATAGCAGCTACCAAGGAATACACGTGCCTCAACTAGATTGCGGGCCAACCTCCCAATTGCCAATGGAAAATGAAACGGAATGACTACTAGTAGTTTGCGTTTAATTCGATGAACACAAAACATGCCAGGAATAAGCGAGTCGAGGGCCACCGTTACAATCATAAGTAACTGGATATATCGCCAAGAACTTCCTCCCCGTCGTCTTCCGGAGTGGGGGTCTGGTCCTGTTTCTTCGAGATTGCTCCTTCATCCCCCTCAGGCTCGGCAAGTGTAAGCACAGGCGGCGGTCGTATCTCTGGAGTTGGGCCGCTAAAGTCCTTTCCCGTCATTCGCGACAAGGTTTGCATATCTGGCCACAATGTAAGTTTCTTGAGCAATGGATCAGTGGGGATTTACCATATGGTTGACGGTTATTCAAACAGTAATTTATCCTTGCCGAGTTCTTCTTATCCTCCGCTTTGAATTTGTTCTTGCACGACTTGCGGTCGCGACCAGGTAGCACATAAGATATTAATTCATAGTTCTCGCCAAATTGCGATAGCGCCTGCAGGTGTATATAAGTAAAATATCCTCCGCATTTACCTTATTACTTACGTCGTAGAACAACTCCGTCTCTTCAGCACTCCAGCGAGAACCTCGGAAACGCCTCCCGTACGTCCCAGAATTCACAAATTTGGAGACGTCCGACTCCTCGACATGAGTGTAGTCTGCAGTCTCATCTCCAACATTCCTGTCCACAAACAGAGACTCTTCGTCGATAATGGTTTCTCCATTGGGCCCGATTCGGATTTGAACGTTGTATCGACTGGTAGCAACGTCTTGCGAATAGTCAAATCCGCTACCGCTCGTATCTCCGACAGTAGGTTGGCCACCGTTCATAGGTACAGGACTGGGTCCTGCAGATATCGCAGCAGGCACAGAGCTGCTTTGGCCGGTTTGCGCAGTATCATCTTCATTTCGACCGTACTTTCTCGCCTCCATAGAAACTCTCATTCGCGCTCTCTTTTCCCGATTAGTTTTTTTCCAAACCAAGTGGTTATCGACAATTTGAGCTGCTTTACTACTGACACGACCCCATCCGGTATCTTCGCATAACGTGGCCATAGTCACGGCAGTCGGATCTAAACCTTCTCCAGGGTCTGCACTGACATCGTAGGGCAAAGAGGGAGCACGGGTTTTGCGAGATCTCTGAGGAGGATGGACAGTATTGACAGGAACCACGATCGTTGGCGGCATGGAAGAAGATGCAACGGAAGGAAGGGGCGTCACAGCTATCGCAGATCTCTGAGGAGGATGCAGGAGTCTGACAGGAACCACAACTGGTGGCGGCATGGAAGAAGATGCAACGGGAGGAAGGGGCGTCGCAGCTATCGCAGTTGGAGCATGTTGTTGTGACGAAGGCTGAATTGAAGGACGGACTTCAGGGATTGAGACCAATTGTTTCGGTGCGTTGACCTCCGCGGGGCGAGGTCGCGCTTTAGCGACCGGTCTAAAGACCGTGCTTCCCTTTTCTATATAAAAAATGCAATGAGCTTTCTAATGAGCATTGAGAACGCACTTACGAACTCGTGTACTCATCAAAATTAAGACCCTATATATATCAGATGCTATCAGTTGTGAAGAGTTTGATTCAGAAGGTTTTGCCAAATATACACACAAACAACGCCTCATGAATCGCAGCCAGAACATCCATTTGCCCGTAGCTCAGGAGCCTGACTGGGAGATAGACAACACCGAGCAAGATCCCTCAAAAATTAAAAGTGCAGCAGACAGGTCACTTCTCTTGCTCTTAAAGGTATCATCGTCTAATATCCTCGCAGTTTCGTCATCCTACAATCCCTCAAGCAATGTATGACCATATTTATGTTCGACCCACAGAAGACTGACTACTACTACCTACAGCAAGAGAAAAATGGCTACGCTCAACATTTCCAAAGTTCTCCAGCCGCTCAAGGGGAGGAAAGCTCGCTGATTCTATTCCTCCACCGCATACGATGTACAATCGCGGCAGGTGTACTTTGGAGATTGGTCCTCACATATTCACAGAAACGACCATGTTTGAAGTACACTATCACCCCATCCTTGCACACACAACACCTGGACCTACCTATATGCAGCAACCAGGTGCCACCAGCTCTGTCTATGCACCACAAGGACCGTCTACTACTTCCCTCTCCTCATTACCAAACTCTCCAAGTATTCCACCGACCCTTATTAACCAAGTGAATGCAGCAGCCCTCTCCAATCCGACGTTGGCCAACTTATTACAACTGGCTGCCTCAGGAAACGCATCCATGGACCAACTCAAAAACCTTGGCGTAACAATACAACAACTCGCATCTTCATCCGGGGTGAACCTGGATGCTTCTTCAATGCAATCTGCACAGGCGCAGAACACAGCAACAGCTGTGGCAAATGGTGCAGCGTTGCCTAATCAGCCGGTGTATCAAACCAAGGATTTTGATATCGTAATCGAATTCCGTGAGTGTCCTACGGACCGTTGGATTTTCCCTCGTGGTCCTGCCGCAGGCAATTTCACCCCCGTGCCTGGATCAATGGGATCATACGGCGATATAACACTGTCTACGCGTGTTCCATTTGAACAACGAACTTGTGTAGTTTTGGAGTCTCAACCCGATGGACAAGTTCGGTCGAAGACACCAGAGCCCCAGGAAGTGGTCACATTTATTTTCACAGGGGCGGGTGCTCCCGTATGGGATTCGATATTACGCTGGATCGGTTCTGAAGAGAAATTGGAGGAAAATCGCAAGATCCTCGAATCCATTGTGAGCATTAAGTCCTTGTGAAGTAGGATCCTTTCATATATGTTTCACCAAGAATACACCTCGACGAGTTTACTTGGCACATAGAATAGCAGAGGGCTCTCTACTAGCCCAAATTCAAAACGTCAGTGCGCTGCAATCATAACAATCTTACTTGATTTCAATGGTCCACAGGCTGCAGTTCCTACATTCTCTACAAAGCTCCTCAGGTCAGCCGCAGAGAGTAGCAATAAACCAAAACGCAAGGCGGCACCTCGTAAACCTCCTCAGGTCCAGGCCCAGCCTCAGCCTCAGCCTCGGCCTCAACTCCAGTCTCAGTCTCAGTCTCAGACCCAGTCTCAGACCCAGTCTCAGTCTCCACTTCCGCCTCAAGACGCAGGCTCTGTGCAACAAAGCGGAGAGCCAGTCCCACCTCCACCAAAGAAAAGGCGCCAAACACAGCCGAAATCCACGCCTTCGTTGCCCAAGATAGCTTGCTTTGCGTGCGGGCAAACTGACGTCCCTCTAATCATGGGCGGAAGTAGGTTTTTACACTCTTGCCATGGGATTACTCTCTGATATCGATCATGACACCTAGGATATTGTCGACCGTGTGTTGAAGCCGGCTGCGCTATCGATGATATACCACAAGTAGGCAGTAGCCGGTACTCCTACCAATCCTCCGCACAACATTCGAGGCAAGGCAGCACCTCACACACTCCAGATGCCCGACATCAGTCGACTACTGTTTCAATGACCTACACGGCTTTTGTTCCGTATCCTAAAGCCTCAGCAACAGGGCAGACGAGTAATGTACCGACGCCCGATGCCAAGCCGACCTAAATATCATTAGGAAGATAATTATGTGTACATTGAATGCGTGTGTGTGATATGCGATTACAGTGATGCAAATGCCCAGAGTCCAAGATCCTAGATAAATGATAGGCAGAAGAAAGGCTCAGGTAAAGAGGCCCACTGACCAACCCAACCACCAAGCAACGACTCTAAGCTCCAGAATAATGATCGCAACCTCGAAGAAAACAGCAGACCAATGAATAAAGAAAGCGATCCATATGCATGGCATGATCAACCATCGAAAACCCGAATTGTCGATCCAAGGATGCCTGTACATAAATGTACAAAAAATGGCTGCGCGCGTTTGCAGATAGGTAATAACGAATGTGAACAAAAAGAGGAAGAAGAGTGCGAACCAGTGGCGGATGGAACGGCGAGGAAACAGCGAGATATCGTACCGCTTCGGCTCTCCCGTGAACTCGTTTCGGTACCAGGGTATAATGAGAAAATCTGTGATATCTTCGCCGATAGTCCTCCCATAATTCCTCCAAACTGGCGCAACGTTATCGAGGATGAACGTCAAGGCGTCCATTCCGAACTCCCAGATATGTTGGTATTGATCCTTGTAGCTTTCCTCTAGTGCGATAATTTGAGAGAGCTAGAAGATGGTCAGTTGGTATAACAACAACTGACGATGTGACTATACCTCTGGGTATGTGACTGAAGTACGCGAGAGGGCATTGTTGTACTCGTTCTTCACTTGGGTGTGCAGACTCTTGACTTTGGCCAGAGCGCTAACCACTTCCAACTGCTTGTGCGCCAGAGCTTCCCTCTTATGACCCAGTTCACCCAGTGTATCCATAAGCGACGATATGGGCACATCGAGCAAGCTATCTGGCACCACATCTTTCTCGCCAACAGAAAGGTACATCCTGAAAACCTGTTGTTGTCGAAGAATGCGAGTATATACGTCCTCGACGGCCCTCCAACCTTTTCGTTCCCGGGTCCCGCCGGTGACCGATGAAGGATCCTGGTTAAAAGCATCTAAAAGCTCTACAGGTAGGCCTCGATACGGAATACCATGCGTGTTGGCCATCCTTGCTTGTAGGATATCGTGTTCCCGGACCTCGGCAGCGATCCTTTGCAATTTCTGGCGTACCCGATGGTTCTGCGTCCTAAGTTCATCTAGCGTCCTTATCGACCCTTTAAGCTATAGACGTCTTCAAAGGGAAAAGAAACACTTACTGCGACTTCTTCTCATACTCATGCTCTAGTTCTTCCTCATCGGCTTCTTTGCGCTGCTTTCGTTTTGGTCTTTTTGCTACGTCGGGGACAGGGAGGGACATCCGGTGGATTAGTCTCTGACGTGTAATTGCTTGCGGTGGAGTGCCCAAAACCTCAGATTCAGGCTTGTCAAGAGGCAGTTCAATCCCACGTTCTGAAGCCAGCTCAGGGGGCAACGGATCCTCCACAGGTGCAGAAGTCGCCTCGTGTGCATCCGACGTATGGCAGGGAGCATTGGTTTCTGTTCCCGACTCACGGGGTGATGGTAAATATGATGAAGGCGCATGAGGCTGACTCTGATCGCGCCTCTTGCGACGATGACCAGTAATGCCCGCGAAAGATCCACTGTAGTCGTCTGACAGCGAGTGAATGATAGAGGAAGATCCATCATCACTCTCCACCTGCCGACGTCGTATCCGTCGAGCAAATGGAAGGTGCCGACTGCTAGCTGGTGAAAGTCCGCCTGAAGATTTCTGACGACGGTAAGGAGATGTGGTAGATGCGATGCTATGGGCAGCATCAACGAGAGCCGGGATGACATGACGCAATCTTCGACTCTTTTCATCGGCGCTCTTGTAATCGCCGTCTATCGAGCTGCGCGGAGAGTCAATTCTGGGCTCGAATGAAATTTGGCCATCCGAGGAGCGTATTCTTCTGAGTGAATCTCCGAAAGAATGATGTAGCGAGGGGGAGGATTTGATCGGATGAAAAGGATATGACGGATGGTTTAGTGACACATCTGAAGGGAGTGATCCCCCCCGAACAGAGGTAAAATCGTCACGAATGATAGGCAAACTGGAATCTGCCCTATTGGATTTAATATATTCTTCCACGATCAAAGCCGACAAATGCCATTTCGATCGTTTGCGGCCATTTTTGTCTAATAGGTGTTTGAGCCAAGTGAGTGGCTCAGCACTATCTAACCAGGCTTGTGCACCCGGATCAGAGTCAGCGTACCACCGCGCGGCTTTCACGAGGTTGATGGGGTCCTCGTTCGAAATGGAATTATATACAAGGTTATACCTCCGTCCTAATTGGTCGCTAACAATAGCTGCCTTGCGGAATGTGGGCTGTTTCGCTTTCGATCTGATTCTAGAAATCCTATCTGTGCAGCAAAGTAAGCATGTGATTATGTGGCAACCCGTCTCCAAGAGCTCACCAGCAAAAAGGGTGTCTTGCTTTTCCAATACAGCTTTGTTTGAAGACGAGGCTCTGTCTTTGCCTTTACGTTTTCCCAATGTCCAACGTTTTTCAAGTCTTTCATCTTCAGACTGAGACCCAGTCCAATCCAAAGTAGCACCCGCATTCGAAGAAAGGGGGACTGGGTGAAGGGGAACTGCCTGGACAGACGGGCTGAAGTCAATGTCTAAAGGAGGACGTGAAGAGTGAGTGAAAGTCGGCGGAGATGCTGGAGGAGACTGTTGGAAAGATGTATCCTGCCTCAGCTCGGTAACAGTTCGACCTTCTATAACAGTTGGTTGTGATGGGGTGAATGACTTGCGATCTCGCCTTCGAGATTGCAGTTCTAGGGCTCGCTGAACATCTTGGAGAATCTTTGGATCTAGATGAATATTTTGATGAGTAGTCACCCAGATAACAAGCATTCCACTTGCCCTCATGAGCTACATTATGAATGTGGGCCGTCAGTGTTAAGATATAAGCAGAACCATGGGACTCACACAAGTCATATTCGTCCGAGAAAGCTGAGGGTTCGAACTCAGCAACAAAAGGGTCCTTAAGAGCAGACAAGCCTTTGCTCTGACTCATTCTCTTAGACCTACGCCGTGACTCGACGCTGCGAGATGACAATCTCTTCGAAGGAGAGATCTCAGGGAAGATCCCAGGAGTGACGTCCTTGGAAAAAGGACGACCGTTTCCGTCGCCTAGATTTTTCGGGTCTTTCATTGGTGTGATAGTAGGACCAGGAGACCCCATGGATGAATGTGACGACTCTCCATGAGGCGATACGGCAAGGAACTGGTCTGGAAAACGGATGCGAGGAATGAGTAAAGCGTCGTGCTTAGGAGTTGTTGTCTGACTGAAGCTTGTCGAGAGCGCAGGACCTGGGTCTGGTTCTGCCATTCACTTGCGGAGAGTTCAAAGCCAGCTGAGGGCGGCGCTATGAAAGGATTGAAGTGCAGAAGCGGTTGTCCATGTCACTGGCAGGGCGAAATATTGCTTTGTATGGAAATATGTAAGTGATATATATACATGCCAAGACATTTCCCCGTGATTATAACGAGGTTACATTGTCAAAAGCGTTACAATCTAACAAGACATCTAGGGTATGTTCTATGTTCTATGTAAATCCAAGATAGGTTGCATGGATGTATCGTGTTAAGGAAAAAGTCTACGAGTCTCTAAATCAATGAATATAGGGATGTGGGACACAAAAACAAGATCATGCTCTGCCAGCAGTTTTGCGGCGAATCTTCTGCGAAGCAGACATGGTCGCCGAGCGCAACTTGTTGAAGGGATTGAAGCGGGTTAATCCCGACGGCTTGGATTTTTCAAGCTGAGGGACCTCCGGGCTGAGGAAAGGAAGGCGACGAACGGCCTCCACTGAGGCAGTGCGGTCACGTTGCCGTGGAGGTAGATGTATAGATGGAGCCAGAGCTAGACGTCACAGTTGAAAAAGTTAGTATAATCCATGCATCAAGCTATGAAACGCACTAGATGGAGGCAAAACGTAAACAGGATGTTGACGTTCACCAAAGTAATCGTGACCAGTAGCGTGGTCGAACGAAGATCGACGAGGATGACGAGATTGGGGACCTGTGGTAGGACGCTTGAACGAGACAGCGCAGACTGGTGGACGGGGAAACACCACAGATTCAGAATCTGAATTACGATGGCGAGATTGGGGACCCGTGGTAGGAGGCTTGAAAGAGACGCCACGAACTGGGGGACGGGAAAATGCCACAGATTCAGAATCGGATTTGCAATGACGAGATCGAGGACCTGTGGTAGGAGGCTTGAAGGACACAGCGCAAACTGGTGGACGGGGAAACGTCCTTGAAACAGACCCATATCGGCCATGATGTCCAATCCACATGTCGCGCTCGCGACCGTGTCTCCGGTCGATAGACGCACGACGTTCTCGCTCGTGGTCAACAAAAGTACGGTACTCTCGTTCACGATCAAAGGATTCACGACGCTGTCCCTCGCGGTCAACAGATGCACGGTATTCTCGTCCGTAGTCAATGAATGCAGGGTGTTCTTGCTGTCGGTCAAGAGACACGCGACCCCTTCGTTCACAATCGACAGATTCATGCCGTGCACGTTTTCTGTCAATAGAGGCGCGACGCCCTCGCTCAGTGTCGAAAGAGGCGCGTTTGTGTTTCTTGTTCTCACGAGCGTGTTGCTCATAATTAGGGGAACCCTCGACTTGCAGCTGACACGCCGACTCTAGATTCCGCCATCAGATTAGGTCAACACATTATGAGCAAATAAAAACGTTGACATACCTTGCTCTCTGGCTGCCATAGCCCAATCATTCTGAACCTCGACATCATCCCACATGGATGAGTACTCTCGGCTGAGGATAGGTGGCTGGAAGTTGACTGTCGCGTGCAAGTCTGGCATTCGCCGTGCATCACGATGCCATTGAGTGTTTGCGTTCTGTGTCATCGTGGAAGCGCGCGGCCGGTACGGGTAGCGAGCCTGGTATGGGGATGGGATGGCCTGAGGGCAGCCATACAGGGCAGCAGTGTTGAAAGACATCGCAGCGGTTATAAGAAACAGAAAGATAAGAGACGGTTGGGGATGATGACTTGGAGGGTGTGAGATGAGAAATGAGAAATGGGGAAGTTAAATAGGTGAGTAGCACTGGCGAGTGGCATCCATCCACAAAACTGAACAGTGGTGATCCACTAGTGGGCAAGACAAGCAACACTTAGTGGCACAATGACATGGAAATTGACACAGACCTGAGGACATGCTTGATGTTGCAGCACGCTTGTGAGGTACCAGCGGTAGTCCATACTAGTATCCCCAGTGGGTATCCGTCGTCGTTCCAACAGTGCTCACTTCAATGCATAATAAACAACTTAAGCAACTCTATTTTGATTTCACACTGTATGAGGTGTGATGAGTCACTGGTGGAGAGATGTGGTGAGAAAACGGTAAACTATAGCTCGCGGGAGCCACTCTGCAGTGTTCGTCTGTACAATGTTCATCATCTTGGCAGTGGGCGGGGGTGGTTTTGAGCTCTTCGCTTCAATACAAGTCGCGCCAACATAGCTGTAGTGAAAACAGAGAGGGAAAACCTGTCATGGTTCATCAGTATGCCAATGGCATACGCAGTTTCGGACCGATACTAACCAGGTGATAACATATGAAAGGTGGGCGTTGCGAACGTCAACAGAAGCTGCGCGTCCAAGTGGTATACCCTTACTCAGGCGCGACGCGGCGTCCTGAGAGGAGCCTTCTGAAAACTAATATTGATAGCCGGCACAAAGTGGACATTCGAGTGCGTACCATAAATCTGTTCTACGAATACTGGTTGTACATGTTCTGCTTCGCCACCAGCGTAGTCTGCCATAGCATTGACGTCAGCCCAGTACCACGTTCCTTCAGTTGGTTTGTTATTTGGGGTAAAGCTGTTTCGGGTATGCGATGTCCTTAACATCCCCAATATTTCGACCTCGCTTGCTTCCCCTCGTTTGAAGGTATCGGCATCGGCGAACTCTTTTGCAACGAAACCGCGGTCAACGAGGACGGTTGATCCGTCAGACCTGATCAATGGTGTGACAACATGATATCCATGCGAGCCCTCCCGGACGCGAGGTCCTAGAAGCATCGAGTGTCTATGATCCCATCTACCACGGAGCAACACTCGACGATAGACGAACTCTGGCACGGCAGAGAGACTTACTCGACGACCTACTCAGCCTCGACTCGGTAATGATGCTGTGATGTACGCACTTTACTTGCTTGGGAAGAAAGATCGGCTCTCTATGGAGTTTCTCCTGAAGCTCATCTATCAAGGCCACTTTCCACTGTAAACGTTGCATCTGCCAAGTTCCCAAGGCAAAGGTGAAAACCGGGATAAAGCCTAGCATGAGGATTGTCGGGCCAAACCAAGAATTCTTGCGTGCAGTATAGGATTGTGCTGCTTGTGAGTCCTCACTATGAAGCCATCGACGCGTTTTCATAATAGTATCCCGCCATCTTGACTTCGACGTAGCCAACCGCTGCAGAATGTTCATGAGAGGCAGGTTGCGGTCTAAGTGATAGTAGGCTATTAATATTACTATATAGGCTTCAATTCCCACGGCTGCTGACACGGCTGCGGGGCTTTCTCTTGCCAAAGTTCAATCGTTCCTTCTCAATCTAATTATT
This sequence comes from Suillus weaverae, assembly GCA_016767475.1. Classification (NCBI taxonomy): domain Eukaryota; kingdom Fungi; phylum Basidiomycota; class Agaricomycetes; order Boletales; family Suillaceae; genus Suillus; species Suillus weaverae. Next base: position 1,620,283 of record MU179297.1, read on the forward strand.
GGCATCGGGCATATATGTACGTTGAACCCGACCGAATGATGGTTTGAAAATGACTCATAACCAAGATCATGCAGGTCTACCAGACGACGTCCGAACTTTGATGTTGATGGTGACGAGGTCCACTACCCCACCAGGCCGGTCGACAAGGACAAGGCAGAGAATGAGCTTGTGATCAATATCAAGAAAGCAACAAGCCCAGAGGAGTTGGCTCCGAAGCAGAAGCATGTCCGAAGTACGTGCCCAGCCTGCTATTCTCAAGTAGCAGTCTCGTTGACCTCACCAAAGAATGCATCGTGTACACTTGGGATTACCATAGTTCAATATCTTTCTGGAGTGGTTTACGGGTGCAACCTATCTTGTCTGATGAAGTCCAAACTTTCAAGGCTCTTATTACTGTACACAAAGTATTGCAAGAAGGCCATCCTGTGGTGTGTAACTTATTCACCAATGGCTGCCAGCACCTAACTATCGGTTCACCCTCAGACAATCAAAGAGGCCCATGGTCAAGCGGGATGGTTAGAGACTTGCGCCAGGACTGTTGCCGCAGAGGGTCAACGCGGTAAGGCTTCTGTTTTCCAGTCACGTCTGTCATGTGACCCTGTCCATAGGTTATGGACCATTAATCAGAACTTACGTCCAGTTTATTCTGGCCAAATTGCGTTTCCACCGTCTGAGACCAGAATTTAATGGGTTGTTTGAATACGAGGAATACATCTCGTTGAAAGGCATTGATGACCCCAATGAGGGGTGAGTATTCACCCATCACTAGATGCTAATGCATATCGACATCTTTAATAGTTATGAAACCATCTCAGACCTCATGGGCCTTCAGGACCAAATCGAATCGTTCCAGCGGATGGTGTTTTCTCACTTTAGGCATTCTGCCAATAATGAATGTCGTATCTCTGCACTAGTGCCTCTGGTCAAGGAAAGCTGGGGTATTTATCGATTCATTACAAGCATGCTTCGCGCCATGCACCGAAGTAAGGACGTCACAGCTGTGTGTTGTCGAAGCTCATCGACTTTTCAGGAACGAATGATCACGACGCACTGGAACCCCTCCGCCAGCGATTCAACTCGCAACACTATAATTTAAGAAAATTCTACTACGAGTGTTCAAATCTCAAGTATTTGACTGGCTTGATAAATGTTCCTAAACTGGGTCAGGTATGCTATGATGGTTCCTGCCATGTCCCAAATTGATATCCCGCATAGGAACCTCCGAACCTGTTGGATACCGGAAGTGCTCCCGACCTCCCTGCGAGACCCAAAACTACTGTAGCTTCGCCAGCTCCTCCCCCAGCTGCACCTTCGCCTGCGCCTGATGCAGCTGTTGTCAATGAGCAAGCCCGTATGCTCAAACAATATGAAGACCAGCAGACTGCTTTACGCGCACAACGTGAAGCTGAGGAACGTCAGAGGCTGGACCTCGAGGCACAGCAACAGCGTGAATTTGAACAACGGCAACGGGAACAGGCAGAGCGAGAGCGCCTTGCACAGGAGCAACTCGTGCAACAGCAGATGATGCAGTACAATAACCAAGCTGCTCAGCAGGTCAGTGATTATGAGCGCGAGCTGCTGGCTATGAGGGGTCAGTACGAGCGCGACCAGCTGCTTCTGGAACAATATGATCGAGTAAGTAATATGTATGACTTTTCCCCCCACATGCTCATAAATTCGATAGCGGGTGAAAGCGCTGGAGGGCGAGCTCGGCGGAGTAACGTCTAATATTCATGCACAAATGGCATCGAAGGACGAATTGATCAAGCAACTCCAGGACCAAGTGACCCTTTGGCGGAACAAATACGAAGCACTGGCAAAACTCTATAGCCAGCTACGGACGGAACACTTGGATATGCTTTCGAAGTTCAAGCAATTACAACTCAAAGCTAATTCAGCGCAGGAGGCCGTAGACCGCATGGAGCGTATGGAACGCGACCTGAAGGCTAAAAACATAGAACTCGCTGATATGATTCGTGAGCGCGACCGGGCACGCTTTGATATCGACCGCCAGAAATCCTCACACAAAGACGAAATTGACCGCCTGCGCCGCGAGATCAATTTCGCAAACGAGCGCGCTGAGGATGCAACACGCTCCAAGAGTTCGGAGGTATCGAGTGTGCTGGGCAAATATAACCGTCAGCTTACAGAGCTTGAGGACTCATTACGGGTATGTTATACTCATCTTCTCCGATTTCTCTAATAATTTTGTTGCAGTCTAAGCAAATGCAAATCGATGACCTGCTCATAAAACTCAACAACGCTAGTAGTGACATGGAGCGTCTGAGAGACGAGAAGGATCAAGAGATCTTGATTCTTCAAGAAGGCATGGATAGCACCATCCAATCCCTTTCTGAAGCACAGCAGGTTTGTTGGCGTCCCTCCATTACCTATACTGATGCTGACGCTATCCTTGCAGAACCAAGGACTCAGCGAAGAAGCAACGAATGCCCAGATAGACACCCTTATTCTCGACAACCGAAAGAAGCTCAACCAGGTCATCGGTTCGTACCATTAGAGTGCTACGTGTACCTTATAACAAGCTCACTCGTGTCACAGATTCAATCCTACAGGCCTGCGTGCAGAAAGTCGATGACGCCATTTACGAGCTTGAATCACCAACTCAAGCTGGCAATATCAATTCCACACCCGAGTACACGCTGTCGATGATCGAGAAGGCTATAAATAACGCCACAGATTTCGCGATGGTCTTTAATCTCCACCTCAGTGGCGATGTTGGGGGGGATTACGTCGACGTCATCAAGGGCGCCAATGAGTTCGCACAGGTCCTTTCGGATGTTCTCATCAACTGCAAGGGCGTCACGCGACTCGCTAACGACGACGACGCCTCGGACAAGATTGTTGCAGTAGCTAAGAGCGCCGGTGACGTTGGCCTGCGCTTCTTCTTGAATCTGCAGTCCTACAAGCTTGATCTTCTGCAACCCGCACAGCGGAAGGAAGTTTCGATGCGCAACAATAACGAAGCGCGAACCGCCCTTACTCGTCTCTCGGAAGTCGTTGACACGCTCATACCCAAAGGTACCAAGGGTGGTGCGTTGGCAAGAGCCAATGGTGACATTGGTGATATTGTCGAACACGAAATGCAGAGCGCTGCAGCAGCCATAGAAGCTGCTACTCGGCGTTTGCAGGAGCTCATGTCGAGACCCCGCGACTCCGCACGGTTCAGCGCAGTTGATCTACAAGTCCATGATTCTATCCTGTCCGCCGCTATGGCAATCACAAGTGCCATCGCAAGACTCATCAAAGCTGCCACAGAGTCTCAGCAAGAAATCGTTGCACAAGGCAAGGGCTCCAGCTCAGTCCAACAGTTCTACAAGCGGAACAACAGATGGACAGAGGGTCTTATCTCGGCTGCTAAAGCTGTGGCATTTGCTACCAACCTTCTTATAGAGAGTGCGGATGGTGTGCTGTCAGGCACACATTCCCTTGAACAGCTGATTGTGGCCTCGAATGAGGTAGCGGCAGCCACCGCCCAACTCGTAGCAGCCTCCCGTGTCAAGGCCAACTTGATGTCTAAGACTCAGGAGCGCCTCGAGCTTGCTGCGAAAGCGGTGACGGAAGCATGTAAAGCGCTTGTCAGACAAGTGAAGGCAATTTCTGCGAAGCAGGTAGTCGAAGAGGAGATGGACTACAAGAACATGGCTGTACTGGAATACAAGAGACGCGAGATGGAGCAGCAGGTCGAGATTTTGAAACTGGAGAAGGATCTTGGCGCAGCTAGACATCGTCTAGGTGCGATGAGGCGTGCGGGTTATCACACTGATGGAACGGACTGATGGATGATCGGAATATGATGTATCGCTTAGGTAGTATTCTTCTAATTTACTTGCTTGTGGAATTGCCAGGAGGATCTGCAACACAAATGTAACCACGTAATGTACTCCGTTCGAAAGGGTCTTTGGTACTTTTGCCGCTCTAAAAAGTGAAACCATATATGCCTAGCAAACAACGGGATCACAGACACCGTTGGTATAAGTGGTTGGTAGGGATGATGACAAGGGAGCGGTAAAAATGTAGTACGGCTTTAACTACTAAGACAATGTGTTGAAGTGTCAGTATATTAATATTCCAGCAGTAAGGTAAGTAGCGTAAGAATAATGGACTGAATAATTGATCGATTTAAAAGAACGTTGTCTATCGGAAAAAAAGGCTACATCAAATGGGGATAGAATCCCCATGGTCTCATCAGTCGAAGTCCCGGGAGATATCAAAAGACTCTTTCCCGCTGTCAAAATCCAGGAAGCTGCCTTCACAACAATTGACATCATCTGCAATGTCCAGGAAGGAAGGCTTCCTAATTACGGATCGTTGCGGTACCGCTGTGTCACCCACGAGCGATGGTGTTTGAATTGCAATTGCACACTTTGGGCGCCGCGGCGGCGGTGATAGAGGGATGAATGGGACATCGCTTGATCGCCTGCTAAATAGGTCTTCATGGTACATCGTCTGGGCAGTATGTGGACGAGCTCGTGGACGTTGTGAGAGCGATAGACCAACTTTGATGGATAATGATGGGGACGCCGACGTCGAAGAAGCCGTTTGTGCAGTAGAGGGACGTGAACATGATCTAGGCGTGGGTCCTTTGGAAACATTTGATGCGCTGCGAGTGGGGGCCAAACGCGGAAAAGATGACGAAGCCGTCTTCAGGCCTTCTTTCCTATACATGGTACCATACATAGGCGTAGATGCAAATGTGGCACGCTGGGGATTTCGTAGAGCCTCTCCGTACTTCGCGTCAAATTCACCTTGCACAATTGCCTCCATCTTCAACATTTCTGCGGGGGACATGATATGTTGCGGGGTAAACTCCGCAGCTGGGTATACCATACCCGATGCAAGCGGTTCTGAAGAAGGCTCGTCGAGCAGGGACACAACAGCTCTGGGTGACGCTAAGTGGGAGCGCCCTGCTTCTGTTGGAAGACTGAATACCGAGCGTAAATCTTCATCTGTTATTGCCGTTGACGGCTTCCTAGAGCCCGAAAACATACGTTTTCGCACGACAGTGTGAGGATGTGGGAGCGGTGGCATACGACTTTCAGCTGATAAAGGATCATGATCGAGTGGTGTGGAAGGGGAGGCTGGCATAGATGTAGGGGGTGTGTAGGCGCGTGAACGATGGAAGGAGTGTTGTTTTTTCAATCCCTTGTCTCCTCTAAAAATTTCTTGCGTACCGCTGGAGCTTGATTTAGCCTTCTGCAGGGTTGAATGCGACATAGACTTCTTCAGCTGATGGAAAGCTAACGGTGCTGGAGGCGGCTCCGTGGTGTCCCTGACATGAATGCGGCTCAACTCTTTTACCGGTTGGAGCTGAGTTTCGAAGTCGCAATCAGAGCCTAGGGTGATCTCTTTATAACGTTGATCATTAATTTCCTCCATTGCTAAGTCTTGGATCCGCCAGGTGGCTGAAGCACATGATATGCCGGAAGAACTCCCATCCGCCGATAACGGTAGTTTATCTTCGGCACCGTCGTCCGCGGGGGCGGGCGTGACGTGTGACATTGTAGGAGGTAGGGGAAGTTCACGAGCTGGAGCAGGACGAGAGGTGGATTGCTGGCGGCTGAGGGTACGAGAGCGAATATATACTTCGGCGGAGGGAGGAGTGGATCCTTTTCGAGGCCGAGACACAATGCCCGCATCCTGGAACGGGCTGGGCGCCGCATAGCCCCTTGGACAAATTGTGGATCGTACAGCCACAGAAGGAGAATCTGGGGGACCTCTGTGACTCTGATCAGTCAAGGTTGCCGCAGATCCATGCTTTGACAGCGAATGCTTAGAAGATTTATCGAAAGAGCTGTAATGCACTGGACTGTCTAGGATTTTTTGATCGTCTATTATCTCGCTTCTCTTGAACATTTCTCTACTGGACGAGTTGAGGACGAAAAAAAATTCCGCGAGAGAAAAAAGTCCCTACCTAGGCGATGTGCCCCGGCCGTCTGCTATAGGAGATGCACAAGGCCCAGTGGATTCCGGTGATGGTGTCGCATTGCGACTGTCACTGTGAGACTGTGAGGACATCGAGAGATGTGATGGATGCTGCAAAAAATCGCCTTCGTCTTTATTTGAAAATACATCATGTGTTGAAGTGCTGGAGTAGCCAGACATTCCACCCCGGTCTAAGATGCTTCGGGGCACAGAGATACCGCCTGATGCGAAAGGATCAGGGTCTGATAGTGTCAAAACCGAGCGAGGAAATGAAACACGATCTGTCTGAACATCAGGTGGGGTCCTAGGTTCGAGGGAATCGTCTCCGGAGCGAACAGTGGATGAAATAGATTTGGCGGGAGGTCTATTGGTGTACTGGTGAGGATTCGAATAGACTGCAGGTGCAGAAACGAGGGATGGTACTGGAGAATCAGGAATAGCTAAAGTTGGACGCGACTTTTTGGACTTTCTGCCCAAGACGGTCGCAAAAGGACTGAATTTGAAGCTATCAGAGTGCTTTGGATTTTCGACATGCACCGGGAGTTTTTCAGTTGATACCGAGTGGCCAAAGTCAGTGGAAATGGGAGATTTGGGAGTTGTGACACGTTTTGAAAACCAATGCCGGGCGGAAGACATGACGAGAAGTAAAAGAGTGTGAGGGCTTATGCCCTGGCAGCGTATAAATTATACAGCGGGTCTGTCCTGAGGGGTAATAATCTTGACTGTTAGAATACAAGCAGACGTCAATTGAAAAGGACGGAGGACATTAATCCCAGTGATACACTGCTGCTTTGAAGTGAGTGCCTGCAGGAGCAGATGAATGAAGGAAAGGAAAGGCCAGCAGACTGGCAGCAGTCAAGCAAGCAAGTCACCAATCAAAACGTTTGATTTCCGTAGATACCGTGTAATATTTGTCGGACAAGCGGACACAAACGGACACTTTGACTTGAAGCAGTACGTAATAATCCATGTCACACGATCATGCAAAGTCTCATGAAATCAGTTTCTTAGCACACGTTTTTGATCACAGATCTTGGCATATCCGTGTGGACGCTCAGGGAATACGCCAGCGATTCTGCTGGGCAATGGTTGCTACCCGTAACACAGAAGGAAGCTTGGCAAAAACTTCGATATTAGCCACCACGTGCAGGAACACTAGACCCAGATCTGTCTCTTAGCCCGCACTGAAGTCGATTCAGCGAATGACTTGGTCTCGTGGTAGGTCCACAAATGCAGAACCTCAAATTTGACTTGATGTATGTAGACGTATCCTGGACCTGTGAGAACATGGCAACCAAGTTCATCACTGCTTATGAAATAATTAGCCCTGGGAAGTTGCTGGGAAGTCACCTGTTCGTCGGCCCCCACCAAATTTTAGTCAACGTTTCGAGCGCCTTACTGCGGTTCCGAAGATGCGGCCACCTAAGTTATGATGATCGTTAGAATAGGTGCACATATGAAGCACCAAGGAGCGAGCCTAACGCCCACAACGAGGAGGATGAGTACTCATGAGCCATGATAACGATATAAACATGTCAAGTAGGTGGAAGTTTACAACGTGTCTGATAGCCAATATAAGTCGGATGTGAGATCGCTAGGTAGCACCAACCGAAATGATCCGTGCCGACCGTTAATTCGGCCTGTAACTGGCGAGGAGAATTAATGACAAGGAGAGTGCATCGCAGAAAATGGAATGGACTGTATAGCTTGGGCTGTGGATCACCCCTTGCCTCAACCCAACTCCGCCCAGACATCCTCGTCGTCACGGTCGTGTAAAGCCTGCGCAGCGCGTGGCATATCTGACACGCGAGCAGGTCGCTCGTCGTCTTGTGCATCAAATAAAACTGCATCTTGTACCAGTGGTCGACCCAGTTCTGGATCATCATCTCGATTGTCATCCTCCAAATCATAGTCGAGGCTAGTATAGCCTGCTCTCCTGATTGCGGAGATATCGATTGGCTTTGGCCTGGAAAATATGGATTGGCCGGACCTGTCTTCGAGGTTAATATAGGACGTGCAAACTGAGATGTGAAACACACTGTCGCATGACCGCAGCTAGACGGCCGAATTGTAGGACATTACGTGCAATAAGCAGTAGAGTGTCCAACAACTCTTCTTCCTTACTCCCCGCTCCACACCCTGCAAATGTTATCACCAACAAAGTGATCGCACAGAAAAACGTGAGTATCAGATCCAACACATTAAACGGTGATCTCCAGAATTGCTGCTCGTATCAAGTCACCTCGGCAACCAAAATTCAGGGATGAATAGATACGCACCCAACCAAATGCAACGAAACGCACACCGACCTCCAGGATCATGCTCGTGTTAATTATTATCTCCAATATATAAAACGACAACCCTGGACATCCGTCAGACAGACTGAGCACGACGGTTGTCACGGACAGGGCTGCCATGGACAAGTAGAGAAATATGTACGTGTGCGAGTGCACAAAGCGATTTGCAATTCCGCGCGTTATTTCTTTGCGGGTCAATGCATAAATGGATCGCGTGGGGCTACACATGTCAAGCAATACATGAGCAGACCAGCATACGCGTAACTGTAGTATACATACACAGGTTGTGCTGCACCGTTCGAGGTGTCATTTAAGGCATCCGACTCTGCCGACTCGTACACGTCTGGCATGGTTGGCGAAGTAGGCTCTTATGGTTGTGGACCTTGTGGTATGAGGCTCATATTGCTGCGCAGTGCCACCAACAGCAACCGTGAAGAATAGGCAGCGTGCCCAAACAACTGCAAATAAATGGTGTTGTAAGCCTAATCAACGTCGGACCTGATCCATTCGATCCTTTGCTCATCACCACCGAACACCTTTCCTTTAACCTCGTATTAAGAAAAGCTAGCCAAGATGGGTGGTGGAGACTTGAACATGAAGAAGTCTTGGCACCCGCTCCTACTTAAGAATCAGGAGCGGGTCTGGCTCGAGGAGAAGAAGGCTGTGAGTGCACATTAGTGCTTGTAGGATCATCGTTGGCTGATTTTGTTTCATAGCTCGAGGAAAAGAAGAAACTTGACCAGCTGCGCAAAGAGAAGGAGGAGGAAAGGCAGCTGCAGGAGCTCCAGCGTTTACAAGAAGAACAAACGGGAAAGAGAAAGACTGAGAAGTTAGAATGGATGTATGCGACACCTGCGACTGGGATTAATCAGAACGCAAACGATTTAGAGGATTACCTGCTGGGTAAAAAACGGGTTGACAAGATCTTGACGGCCGATGAGAATGCTCAGGTGTGTTATGGTCTCTCTGACTTTCATTTACGGATTAACAAGTAACTTTTGTAGCTTGGCGCCTCTCACAAAAACTTTATTGCCATTCAGAATGCTAACAATGTTCGAGACATTGCCGCAAAGATTCGTGAAGACCCGTTGCTCGCTATCAAGCAGCAAGAACAGGCTGCATACCAGGCACTCATGTCTAATCCCCTCCGTCTTCGTGAAATGCAGGAACGGAATGGTATAAAGCCGAAGAAAGACAAGAAAGAGAAGAAGCGAGAGAAGAAGGAAAAGAAAGATCGGCTTGCCAGGGAACGATTGGACCGCTCAAGGTCGAGGAGTCCTGTAAGAGAATACAGGAGCAACGATCGTCGGTATGATGCTGACGATAACCGCCACTATCGGAGACGAGACAGAAGCCGCTCTCCTGGCTACCGCAGAGGTCGTGATTCTCTTGACGACGGCGTCCGAACTTGGCCCCGCTCGGACGAATCAGACGACAATAACTATGGGCGTCGTAGAAGCATCGAACGTGGTGGCAAACGCACGGAAGATGATAGGAAACGGAGACGGAGTCCTAGCCCCCCGCATCGTAACCCATACCCGAAGCGCTCACACTATAGTCCTCCGAGATCAGATTCCTGGCCCGGGCCTTCCGCCAAGAAGCAGCCATCCAATGCTGCAGAGGACCGTGCCGCAAAACTGGCCGCCATGCAGTCGGGTGCCGCAAGCATGGAGGTGGAGCGGCAGCAGCGGCTTATGGCACTGCTTGAGAAAGAGAAGGCTGACCTGGAAGCGGAAGAGCAAGCCCGCGCAAAGTCAAAGGGCATGGGTAGCTTCTTGGGACAAGAACAGAAGAAGGTCTTTGGCGGCGTGGGTGGTTTAGAAGACAGGCTCAGGCGGGGAAGAGGCGGCCTGGTAGCCGACGCGGACTGATTTCATCGTGGTTGGTTTATGTACTTTTGTCTTGTAAATGATACGCTAAATTATTGTACCCTGTTTGCTTGTCTTCTCGATAGCTTCGTTTTTCGCCGCTCCACCAGTTCCCTCCGTTTGTGACATATGATCATTGTGGCCCTCATGATTAAAGGCATTTCTCGTCCCCGCCATGTCCATTCATTTTGCTTTCGTGACTCTCGTAACTTCAGATTCCTATCTCCCAGGCGCACTCGCCATTTCGGGTGCTTTCAATGAAGGATGTGCACCAGACTGAACCTCATGAGGTCAAGTACGACACAGTGTGCATGGTCACACCAGAAACCCTTGATATCACTA
>MU179297.1:1632652-1691793 GCA_016767475.1 Suillus weaverae
TCTTCAGAGGAGGATGTCGCTATAAAGCGGCCGGTGAAAGTGCGCACGCGCAGCGGATCTATGAAGAAGCACCGGCACCCTTCATCAAGCCTCGGGGTGTTGCCGCCCGTGATGGATGTTGCTGCGGGTGCTGAACCAACTGGCTTGTTGTCGCCTGCTGTTTCGCAGGTGTCAACGCCGAGAGCAGACAGGAGTACGACTCCGAGTTCACGGTCGTCCCCTTCTCCACTGTTTCCCAGTGAATCCCCGACTTCATCATCTCTAGGTTCTGTGTCACCAGCCGAAGGACGGTCTCCTAGTACTCCTTCTCGAGCATCTCGTGTCTGGGATCCTGCTCGAGGAGTGGAACTCTTCAAACGTGGCTCAGAAGAGGTGCTTGCTCGACTCCTGAAGATCAGCTCACGAGAGGAGTCCACACGTCGGATGTAACGAGTATTACGTATCTGTTATGAGTTTCTCTTTCCATGTTCCACATTTTATTTTATTGACAGAATCTCTCTCTTTTTTGCTCTCCTGTACGATTATACGAAGTGCATCTGCATGTAGATACCCGCAACAATTCTCGCAGCGAACTTGATTTTGTTTCCTCATTATGGCTATTCGTACCACGTTCTGTTCATATTCAGCACCCGCAACCCAAAGACTGCCCATCATTCACCACAATTCGTAGGTCCCTATAGGCTGAAGATATAACCTTTGCGTGTAATCGGTTGTTCTGTGATGTCCACCTCCAGACCCTATGCCTCTAGCTTCCCGATAAGCTAAATGTCGAACAAGATTTGATAAACGCGTAGGTGCGTGTGCCCGTCTAGTCTCCATAGTATGCGCCCTGCAAAACATTATACTGATACTATGTTCCGATTCGCTGAACACTTGCGCTTCGAAACAGAAATTCGCTTGCTGGACAAGATCGTAACAACGCCCCATGTCGAGCCGCATGCCTCTTGTAACCGACCCGAGTGGCGATGGAGGCGAAAGTTGTATACGCCCATAAACCTCCCAAGAAAAGTGCATAAAAACAGTGCAACTGGATGGTCGAACATTCTGGATCCAAGGTTTGTGGAAGTCGGTTGGAGTGATCTTGATATCAGAACATGCATATAAATAGCTTCCGAAGTCATCCAAGGTTGAACGTTGAACAGCTTCCCTCGGCGATGCGACGGAATTTCGAGGAGGAAGCGACTCCTTGACTTTGTATCCCCTGCCGCTGCAATCGTCATCAAAGCGGCAATGCATGCAATGGGCACGTGTTTGCCATAACTTAGTCAATATTGCTGATGAGTCAATAGGTCCCGCGCATCAATACTCTCACTCTGAATCTCGCGGGACAAAGTCTGGTGTAGTGTCATGTACAGCATCGTGCATCATGGCGAGCGCTATCTATATCAGCCCCTTTGTCATCCAGACCTCGTGCTTGCAAAGACGGAGCGGTTGACGGATCGAATTCACCAAAATTTAGCAACAAACTACTCATTCGAGTCATGTTCAGTACTTGAGTACGTACTCATGTCTTTTTTTAGCTATAAATAGTGAGCGGCCTTCGTAAGTCAGGGAGTCCTTCATCATTTCGACCTGAAGGCCTCGAGTTTGCCATACCTAACAGGGTGGTTAGGGTATGGATCATGGCCCATGCTGGACAAACTCACCATAACTCAGTAATATCCCCCAAGACTGAAGGTGCTGTGGTACATGGACTCGAGGAACAGAAGGACAACGAACAGGCTGCAGAAAAGCCATATAGCATATACACTCGCCGAGAAAAATGGGTCATTGTAATGATCGCCTCTTTGGCTGCATTGTTTAGGTGCAGTATTTTCATCCGCATGTAGACCAGAGGGACATCCTAAACATTTCTCTAGCCCGCTGACCGCGAATGTGTACTTTCCTGCAATACCGACAATCGCTTCAGCTTTTCACACGTCTATAGAATCAATCAATTTGAGCGTCACCGTTTACATGGTCTTTCAAGGCATCTGTAAGCAAATGAACGTCTCTCGGAGGAAGGAATACCTCTAAACCATATTAGCTCCTATGTTCTGGGGGACCATGGCAGACCGCATTGGGCGACGTCCCATTTTTCTCGCTTGTCTCCTTGTCCTGTGTTTATCTTGCATCGGCTTGGCTTTGGTTCCGGCCTCAGCGTACTGGTTACTAATGCTCTTGCGATGCATCCAGGCCGCTGGTTCTGCCAGTACAGTTGCACTGGGTATGTGTGAACTTCGTTGTTATACCGTTTCATCTTACCGGAGTTGTAGGTGCTGGGGTAATTGGAGATATAGGTACTCCCGCAGAACGCGGGGGCTTTTTCGGCCTATTCACCATGGGACCACAAGTACATAATGTATTGCTTTTGTTGCACTATGCACTCTAATACCCGCGTAGGTAGGACCTGCTCTGGGACCTATTATTGGTGGTGTCCTTGCAGATAAGCTCGGATGGAGGTCAGTTCTTATCTAGTACATTGAATATAGCTGAATGTGTTACAGATCTATCTTTTGGTTTCTGTGCATTATGTCCGCCGCATGTTTCACTCTCATGCTCATGTACGCAATCCATTTTCTACAGCGTTTCTCTGGCCTCATTCATATCATTCCAGTTTTCTACCTGAAACACTCCGTCGACTGGTGGGTGATGGCAGTGTGATACCGTCGCCTTTCTATCGTCCCCTCGTACCGATTGTTGGGAAAGGGCGTGTGGACCGTGATGCCCCAAAGCCTCTCAAGCCCACACTAAACAATCCGCTACGCCTCTTCTTCTACCTGGACGTTTTGAACCTTCTCGTATTCAATGCAGTTCTATATGCCGTCTTCTATGCGGTGAATACCACGATATCCACGATATTCGCAACCAAGTACCCTTTCCTGAACGAAATAGATATAGGATTATGTTTCCTAGCGATTGGTGGGGGGATGATCATCGGCACTGTTTTCTCCGGCAGAATGCTAGACGCTGATTTTCAAAGAACTAAGACTAGGTTCGCGAAGAAAGCTGAAGAAGATCCTGAGAAGCGCATACGGCCCGAGGATGTGACCAAGGAGGAGAATTTCCCAATAGAAAGAGCCAGGCTGAGGATGGTACCCATATTTACCGCCATTTTTGTCTTGACATGCGCTGGTTATGGGTGGTCCCTTCAGCAAGAGACAAATATCGCTGTTCCACTGATCCTGCAAGTTATCTGTACGTTTTCGCCTTCCTTCACCCCACACCTTATTTATGTGGATCAACAGTTGGTTATACAATAACCGCTATTATAAACGGCGTGCAGACGCTACTCATTGATCTACTACCATCACAGAGTTCTTCCATTACTGCATGTGTAAGTTTCGGTTTCGCTCAATTTATCAACAATCCGATTGATCAGTTCGTTTCAGAATAATCTGGTCCGATGTTCCTTGGGTGCTTTGATGGTCTCTGTCGTAGACCTGATTGTCAACGCGATAGGTCCTGGTTGGACCTATGTACTGCTTGCAGGAATATGCCTGGCGTGCTCTCCCATGATCTGGCTTGCTATTTGGATTGGTCCACGCTGTCGTGCAAAACGACGGGCCCGTAATACTGCCGCTTAATTATGGTGTCTGTCGGTGCGTACAGAAAGGCAGTTACAGGAAAGTGCAAGTAGAATATATGCTAAAATACTTCGGTGCAAGAAAGCGTTATCGACTGAGCATAAAACACACGCAGAACGCATAGCTGCCCAGAACTTGAGAGGGAGACCCACTTTGAGAACTGTGCTGTGATTTAATCTCCTTTTTCATGCCGTTCCTTAAGAACAGTCCTGCGCTCTAACTTTCCTGATAGATTCTGCACCCTGAGGTGTGCTTGCAACACCGATGAAATCAGGATGTCGCAGACTGTTTAAAGATATGGGAGATACCGTTCATTCTAAAACATGGAATCGATGTCCCGACAACATGATACCTACCCGCAATATGTGACGCTGATTTTCGTTCATTTACGCAAGTACACATCGTCCGACCAACTGGACCAATTTTTGGCAGTTTCGAGCAACGCTTCCCCCTTCTTCCTCGCAGATTCCAATGCGACCCTATGCAAAGGGAGGCGTATTGGGGGGTCATCCAAACGAGACAACTTGTAGGCTACTTCTGCAAACTTGGCCGGATCGCCATCAAAATGCGTGTCCTCGATGTCAGGGTAGAGAGCTCGGTATTTGCGGGTCGGGAGGGATGGGTTGGATTCATAAGCAGGGTGAACGGGTTCTGTCGTATGGCTTTGAATCATCGACGTACGAAAAAGGCCAGGCTCGATAAGAGTGATCTTCAATTGTCGAGGTGAATTATGAATTATGTTATGTTCCAAAACTAGGCGATACAAATGACCTACTTTGATGTGCCACTCTGGGTCAAGTTCGCTGACATACCCTTCTGTCAAACATTCCAACGCTGACGACACCCGATTGACCTTCAGATCTTTAAGATGAAGTTGAGAGCCTACCTACCAGCTTTGCTATCATTTGGATGTCAGTTTGTGAGGAAAATTGTGCAGGGTAGTACACGAACTCACGCCGAAGCATAATGTACAGTGCCAGCCTGTGGAATAAACGCATTCCGGGAAGAAACGTTCAATAATCGTCCTCCGATGGGATAGTTCACGTCCCTGAAGCATCGAATGGCTTCACGCATGACATTCTCCGCACCCCAGAGCAGCACATCAAACATCTCTCGTGCGGCCTTGTGAGGCATGCCTTCAGCTTCTGATACTATATAGTATCCTGCATTGTTCAGCACGACGTCGACACGATTGAAGTGCGAGATGGCCTGATTGAACGCTGTGGCAATCGAGGGCGTATCTGTTACATCGAGCGGGAAAGTGACGAGGCGGGAAGAGGGATATTTAGCAGTGAGGTCTTCCAACATCGAAGGTTTGCGCAGGGTGGCAACTACGTTGTCCCCTTTACTCAAAGCGTATTCAACAACCTCTCGCCCCAGACCAGCCGATGCACCAGTGACTGTATGCGGAGAAGGTTGTCAACTTCGTTTCCTGGTCAGTAGTAGAATTGAATTAACTGAACCAAACTTTCGGGGAGGTCATTGTTGAATACTGTCTGACGTAGACCTCGCTGGCTCTGGGTTGGTATCAGTCTGTGGAAGATGGATATGCGGGCACCCATGGTGACCACACAGACCGAGCCTTATCATATAGAAGGATGAACCGGGCCGTCATCGATACTAGTAGGGCCTAGAGGATCGGCCGCGATGACCGAAACCATGAGAATATCACCCTCAAATATCACTAGCTGGCCAAACAGTGGACGACGTCGACGAAAACTGGATATCGCCAACTTTCCAGCTACCATATATTTGCGTTGCACTGAATGATGTCAAGCATGTGGCACAAAAGCCTTCGGGTAGTCGTTCATGTTCATCAACGGATGATGACATTTTACGCTACATCATCAACGAACTTAGGGATGCGATGAGCGTCGAGCACCCAGCCTGAGGGACTCGGAGTCGGAGATGCGCAGAATCCGCCGCAGATGAAGACTTCCTCGCGCGGGATTACACGACGAACTTGTACATAGCTTTGTCAGCAGGGGTTGTCAATTTAAGCGCACATTTCGAAGACGCTATGAACATGAGCTAGTAGGATGCTAGCAAGTAGCACATGACGAAAATATTTTGCAATTGTCCCTATTACCAGCAATGAGCGTCACTCCGACGGAGCCAAAGTCCTGATTAGGGCGGGCCAGTCTGTTGAATAACTTGAATTGTCCATTTTCGTAATTCTTGAATCTTGATCATGACTTGCATGGCGAGTACTAGTGACCTGAAAGAGTTCGTGTTTGACCGCGTTCTGGATGAAAGTACGTATAGTATTGTCATGACGCTAACAACAAAGCTAATATCGACAACTTAGACGCGCTCACACATACACTCACCGTCCTGGGCACATTGCCCTCTTTATCGACTCCCTCCGAGCCCCTCCGTGCCATCCTTCGCTTCGAGCGCACGGCCCTGTCATCTACAGTCGCTTCCCAGCTCTCATCCGGCATCCTTGAGTCTACAAAGCAGATCGGAAGCACTGACATTGCATGCCCCGTCCTTTCCCTCTCAACAAAACACTGATTTATCCGTCCATTGCCATTCAGTACTCGTGGTTCTTTGCATGGCTTCACAAGCGCGACGATTTCCCTGACGTGAAGATCTATGCCATCTGTCCCGCCACCGAGGTCCACATCCGCAAGGTCCGTCTTATTCATTTCTTCGTCCTCATTCACGTTGACGGCCATGCACTAGTATACAAAGCAGGACGTGCTCATGGTGCACGAGACCCCCGCTCTCTACCAGTCCATCGTCAAACCATACATCCTCGCCTTCGACCCCGCACGCACACAATGGTACTCCTTGTTCCAGTCGCAACCCACAGGCTGACTCCATCCCCAGGGTCCAGGACATCCTCGCAGGTACCGCTGAAGCATCCCATATCCTGAATGCTTCTCCAGACTTCCTCATCCTTCCCGACATGAAATGGGACATAACCAATGTCTCCACCCTCTACCTCCTCGCACTCTATACGCACTCTGACGTGCACTGCATGCGCGATCTCCGCAAGAAGCCGCACTTGGACATGCTCAAGAACCTCCGCAGAGATGCCTGGAAAGTTGTGCAGGATAAGTGGGGTATCGACCGTGGCGGCGTCAGGATATACGTCCATTATCAGCCGAGTTATTGTGAGTAGTCATTCGGCGGTCAAGGATCCATTTAATCTATTGCGCAGATCACTTTCACGTGCACATTGTCCACACTGGCCATGTCGGGCTGAATGGTATGGCGGTGGGGCAAGCCCACTTGCTAGATGATATAATTTCGTTGGTGCGTGCTGTTTCCATACTACATTTTAATGGTGATGCCTTTTATTCATTGCCCTCATAGCTTGAACTAGACCCTGACGATGGCTCTTCCGTCCTTGAGCGCATGACGTTTACTTATGGACTCGGCACAGAACATGGGTTGTACAAACCCATGGCTGCAGCACTTGCAGAGATGCATGATGATGCTGATTAGATGGCGATGGAGAATGTAGAGCGCCGACAGGGAACTGAAGATACCGTGAAAGGCTATTTATACAAAGGTCTAGACCAGCAGGAAGTACATACTCCCAGTGTAACACAAAAATCCCTCAGACTCGAGTTCTGTATCTGCCAAGTAATAACTTCTATACTGTAAGGACGTAGTGTCATCAATGCCATTGCGCTAATATTCCTCGACCCCTCAGGAATGTATTCACCCTGCTCCATCTATGCTTGAAATGTTCAAAATGGCGGCGGTAAGGGGAAGCCATCAACCTGGCGAAGAAGTACACGTAGGTTGAGTCAGGCATCAAACTACAGTCGACAGGCCGCGGCGATGGGATCGACGATTGGAGTCATGTTCAGCAATAGTTTGGCGATCCTCTCGTTGGGAGTGATTGTAGGGAACGGTTCGCTGTCGCTGTCGACTTCATATGCACAAAACAACATGTCAATAGTGTGCAGGCGCGGGCAATGATATATAAGATGGGCAAGTCCCACGAAGGCAAAAGATGGCAGGACTGGATAACGACTCGCACTTCCAATCCCAAAATTCTCGACCTGAGGCCAGGATTGCTCCATTGTCTTGTATGAGCCATCATCGATGGCCGAAGTGCATATACAATCGAGCTGTAAGTGCGTCAAGCGACTAAACGACAGCAACAGGGCAACCGCGTCAAAGCCAGGTGCAAGATTAGGATTAGCAAGTGCGTCTTGTTCGATAAAGCTACAGAACTCGAGGTCGGAGTAGAAACGAAAAGAGTAGGAGTGAAGCACTCCAAAACGGAGACAACGAAGCCTGGAATATCCAGTGCATTATACAGGATAACCGTCTATGTCACTGAAACCGACGTACACCGATCAATAGGACGGAAATCGGACTTTTGTAAGACAGTGATTAAGGTTAGAAAGTGATGGTGCAGCGATGTGCACTTCATCGAGCTGGGACAAATTGTTGGAGTGGGTCTTCTTATCACGGTACGTCTTCAGGCGGAAGTGCAGAGACTTCAACGATGGTAAAGAATCCAGGCGAAGGAGCTCTCGTGTATCAAGGACTCATGCGTTAAGGGGGAAAAGCTCCCGCAAGTCACATAGACCTTCGAAAGCGCGTCTGAGCTCCAAGGGAGGCTAACAAAGCAGAATTAGCTAACGAGATGGATGTTGGTATATATCCCAGTTCCAAGAATGAAAAAGGGGGTTGCACAACAGCGGAAAGAAGCGTTCTCGGTCATCACATCAAACCAAACGACGAAGGTTCGGCAAGAGCGGTGTCGGTAATAGCGCAGAAATCAACACTTGTAGGGACCAGACATGTCTAGCTTAGCGTAGGACGCCATGAAGAAGCGGATACGCCGTGTATATCGATCAAAAGCCTCCACTCTGCATTAAAGAGAGTTCATCGCATTGTCTATTGGAAAATTCGAGCATTCACTATCATGTGGATCTTTAAATGTTTTGCAACTGATTGCTGCGACCTACGATTCATCAGCAAAGGTTGTCGAGCACGAAAAAGGATGGACCACTGACTTGTACAACTTCGCAACACACAAAATCCAGCGAGTCACCTTGCGTCAAACGATCAGACACTGCAGACAGCGGGGAAGAAGAGAAAAAATTACAAAGTCGTCCAGCATCGAATGGAATGCAAGTAGGTTGTCCTGGCGTCCAGATGCAATGCCGATGAATCTTGCTTGCCTGTATTTCTTGGCGCAGTTCAGGAGATATGGAAGTGACTTGTGATGACCGCTCATGTAGGTATTCTTTGTGTGGCATGAATTCACCGCGTAGGAATCGCGATGTGATAGAATATAGACCAAAAGCTTGAGGACGAACGTCATATGGAATTATCCTGGAAACAAAACTCAGCGAGCGCCGTACAGATGGAACGGCGACTTGCCCATTGGCAGTGGGTGGGCTACAGCACAATATCCTGTTAAGTCAGAGCAGCAATACTTCGGTAGTTCCATAGCGAGATCAGGTCAGTAGTTCTTCAAGAGACGCAAGTTGAAACTGCTGGACGCATCGTGAGCAAGGAAGGCTGTTCGAAGAAGTATATAAGACTCCAAGAGGTCCAACTTGTCCAAGACAGAGACTCCAGGTGCAACGCTGAGCCATTGCCTTTCCATTGTAGTGAATAGTTCTCAGACAGAGTCGTCCTCTTGCCAGAGCTTTCATGCATGCGCAGATGGTATGGTCCCAGACGACAATTCCGATAAAATAAATCAATACTTATATTTCTGGGACCAGTAATGATTAATCGGCTAGGGAGGCTGCAGAAACTTTGGCTGGAATTGGCGAGCGGAGTTGTGTGCACGGTCCACCCAGGGTCCAGAGCACTTCGATTTCAATCCTGTGGACCTAACACCCACGAATTCGGAACCATTCACGAAACCACCGTCGTCCTGCAACGCAAAATTCGGCTCAGCTTCAACCACTCAAGCTAACGCAAGAGGGCTCCTCGCAACCAAATTTCTTGAATTGCTGATCTTGCAGAATGACACAAGCAGCTTCCATACCACTTGACGCACCCATGGACCCTTTGCAAATCAGAGTCGCCTACGACGTATTGTGCCCCTCATGAGGGCACGCAAGAAGCTCGGGTCGCACTTCAAGTTAGATCAGTCACAGCTCGACATTGCCAACTGCGTCGACAAGGGCAAGAACTGCATACTGCGACGGTGAAAAATGCCAGTTCTTTCGTCAGCGACAGAGCTAGGGGTCTTGATGGTTTATCCAGCTTGATACCATTTTCTTCTTAGGTTGGATCATTCGGTTCGACATTCTTCACGTCTTGATGCGCGGAAATTTGTGGAGAATTCGAGACAGCTTACGATGCATGTAGGGGGCACTGAGCCGACTCATAGTCACTGGTGAGTGTCTTGTTCACTCCAACCATGTATTGTTTCTGGGGCATATCAATGCTGGTATTGGCTGCCACTCTTTGGTGTTGATGGAGGCGACTGCGTTAGTTGAGACTTGGGGGGCGATCTTGATGCAGCCATATTGACTATCTTGACTCATATCAATGCTTGACACATCTTGAGAGCTTGAGAGCACACTGTTGAGTCGTGTTCATGTTTCATGATGGTGGTTGGAAACTTGCCTGGCTCGTGCGCAAAGTAGCTTTGATACCCCTTTTTGGGTCACAATGTGTCACACACAGTGTCACGCTGTCTTCGCTGACGGCGAGTAACTCGGCATTGGAGTGTTTTTTTTTCTGGCATATTGAGGGGATACGATCGCTCAGGATGGTTGATCAGCACATCACAGATATATTGTGTCCCGTACAACAGAGAGCTCTCCATAAGAGAGCCCACGCACTTATGCTTCGTACGTACTGACTCTTCTTTTCCAGCCAGGGACGCGTCTGGCTCGCGCAGCATTCTTATGATGCTCTAGGCGGCACATAAGGCTCGGTAGAACACGTCGAGGCTCGTGGCGTGTATCGTGGAGGTCCTGCAACGGCGGTCCATAGCTTTCATGGAGCAATCTGATGTCCAATCATGGTCATGCTGTCCCTCCTGCGCCGTCTTATGCCTATTGCGTAGTGTTATCGATGGCTGTTCCGGATTGTAGTCGCCCATAAAGATGGGCTGGAGAAATAGTTCCGCGGAAGCAAATGTCATACCTTGGTCGTACCAACACTTGCAAATTTGAAGATCCACAAGTGTCACGCTGGAACAGGCGCCCACCAGTCATTCGGCACCAACTCAACCCTGTCGGGATTGCGAATTCGGAGTTCTAGAACCTAGACTATGCCCGCCCAATTTATTTATTTTCGCTTTCCTTCAATCGAACCTCCGCTGCTATATAAACTCTCAATGCCTTCACGCAAGATAAACGACATTCCTTTTCCCTCATTTTCACTTGTGATAAGCCAGTATTCGACGAGCAACATGAGGTTGCCGAGCTACAGGACGTCTTATCTGCTTCGTTTCCATCCTTACCCGAGAGTCAAACCGAGCCAACGTGAGATCATGGTGAGCGATGCCACGAATGTCATTTCAGCGCTATTTTTGACACTTCTTGTCGCGAAGCATGCTGTGAATGATCGTCCCAGCAGCCTGTATGACATTGTCGAAGACGATGACAGTACTAAACCGGTGATTCTCAACTTTGTACGCGTTTTCTTTTCATCATCTTGTAGCCTTATTCAGTTCTCCAATGCAGCCCGACCTCCCTGAAGAGCAGCATCCAAACGCTGTGAACTTGCAGGAAGCCATCGAAGTTGCCGAGACTGGCGCCCAACCTCACGTCAGGCATCTAAGCTTAGTGACTCTAATCATCGTATGTTTGCTATTCTTGCTTGACAGCACCTGTTCGCTCTCACACGTTACGTTGGCAGGACCTTGCAATCCTAGTTGCGAGGAAACTATCTTTGAAAACCAAGTAGTTTGTCATAGCTGGACATTCTACTAATCCCGCTGCTCATGTTGTTGGCTCTTGTTTAACCTGTCTCTCGCTCTCGTTATCATTGTACCATATGATCGATCCTTAAAATACAGGAATCTACTTTACATCCCTCCTTTGCTCTCTATGCTATCATCTCACGTACATGAATATCTGTGCATACTATACCATCCATACATCTAGTGGAGATCTTATCCCAAAGGCTTTGCAACTTGTGTCAACGAAATTGAAAAAAGACTTGGTTCTCTTGGTCTCTATACAACAGATTCTGTGATTCCGCTAGCCAGCGGTCATTTTAGGCTTTACAATCTACAAGACTCTGTCTCCCTTCAAGGAGATATGGCAGCTGCAGATTTGGGACCGGCAACTCTCGGTGACATCCAGCGTGAGCCCTGGTCAGAAATAGTCGAAAGACTGATCCGATGGTCCAGACCGGGCATCGCTCGTATAATAATCGCAGGGTCGTCATTCAATATTCATGCATCGATCTCTGGACCATTGCGCAGAGTATCTGTAGTGATTTAGAGTGCATTCGTGATGAAGAAGAACATTGCGAGCGCAATCTATTATCAGAGATCTCGTGGGAGTCACCTAGGTGGCAGTATGTGCTGGAAGCAGAGTTACAAGCCAAAAGGACGTGTTTTAACATTTGACCTAAGATCACGTGATGAACCGGTGTATGAATGAGGCCTATCTTACTTGGCATAACATCGATGCACTTGGCATACCTTCCCTCCGAGTCGAAATTAATGTTGTCGATACAACTATTAAATAACGCTGTTCCTCGTCAATCGTGTCCGTGTCCCTTGCACCAAGTTCCAACACTCGCTTTTGAAGAGAATCACTCTCCTTTTATCTTTGTCGCCTCATAACGCGGACCTGGGGCTTACACGAATCACGATCGGCGTACTCATTGCTCCAATCTGGAGGCCAACGTTAGTTTCGAGTAGATGTCTGCGCAGTGCATTCAAGCCTCCCATCAACAACAATATTAATGATTGCACGTTCAAAGTTATAGCCGTTCCAGGATCCAGCTCCCAATGGACCACGAGGCACATCATCATCACACCAAACTCCTACTTACAGCCAACTCACAGAGAGAGAGAGAGGTTCATGAGCTAGCCTTCGAGGCCAACGTTGGACGAACAGATTCAAGTTGCGCAGTGCGTTCCATGTTCGTACGGCCTCCCAATATTAATCATCAACAGCGATGATAGCTCGTTTTGACAGCCTCTCAAACTCAAGCTTAGCGGATGACGAGCAAGACTAGCACGGTCGATCATTTTCAGATAAATTCAAACTTCTACGCTACTCGAGCAGCACGAAAAATTCTCCAAAAACAACTGTACTGCTTGACTCCGAACTAGGTATTGCACCATCAACCATGATACCAAAGCGAAAACAAACAAAAAAAGGCTCACTGTTGCGACGTGCCACTCGGGCTGCTGGCTCAATTTTCAACCTACTGACAGAGCAAAACATAATCCTAAGGTGCGCAGGTGAGTCATGTGGTTGGATCCTGGCTGCAGTGACTTGCTCATACTCACCTCATCATAGCCACATTGCATGTCATCACAGCAATCGGAATCTATTCTGCAATATACTGTGCTACATGCAATGACAGACATAGATGCTGTCAAAGCAACAACAACGGCGAGGAAGAAGAAGCGCATTTTCTGTGCGAGGTGATATGGATTTTCCTGAGGGAGATCTCGAATGATATCTCTGAGGACGTGGGTACACTGTAGGACTACGACCAGCTTTTATATCCTGCATATATACTTATGGGCGTGATTTGAATCCCCGGTCTGGCGGTCTCTCACTCATCGCTTTACCATTTGAACCTGCAGTGACCTCGCCAGCGCAGCGACGAATTTGAGAAGCTGATGGATAGACCCGGGTGGACCCAGGTGGACGGTGCCGGAGTTGCTAGATCCTTGACTTTCCGGACATTCACGTCTGTCCGGATCCATCTGTCCAGGATTTGTCAGTTCTCAATCTCAACATCGTGTCATACATGTTTACGACTTGTTACGATCTCGAACACGTCAATTTAGCGATGTCCCAGCCTGGCTTTGCCTGAAGATCACAGTTTTGCACAGCTGCAGATCGTTCTTTCACCTGTCCTTCTCGTGCACTGGGCTGGCCGGCTTTATCATCCTCTATCAAAGGTGCCACATTTCTGTGCTCAACCGTGGACCTTTCAGATTCAAAAGCTATTACATGTTTGCACTCACAACTCACGAGGGTGTCTCTGTAGTGATTATGATATCTCGACGGAATGAGGACTGAATATTGAATGTCGACACTGTATACTACTTACCGATAGGTGTCAATCTGTCATTTCAGCACGTCTAAACTGTCGGAAGGTTCCGTTTGGCATAGCAAAGCTTGCTACAACTCACTTCAGTGTTCAGCAGTTCATAGGACTCATTGTCAACACGGTAGGTCCTGGTTAGACCTACATACTTCTTGCGGGTATATGCCTGGTGTGCTTTCCCTTGACCTGGCTTGCTATTTGGATTGGTCCGGGCTGTCGTACAGAGCGACGGGCCCGTAACATTGCGGCTTGATTATGATGTCTGGTGCATACAGAAAGGAAGTTACGGGCGAGTACAAGTAGAATGTATGCTTCAAGACTTTGGTGCAAGAAAGTGACAGCAACCGAGCATGAAACATGCAGAACGCGTGACCTGCAGAAATCGTTAGCGCCCAGACCCATTAATAGTGCTTGAGACGGAAACGCACTAATGCTATGAAAATTGTCCTGCGATTTGATCTCCTATTTCCTGCAGTTCCTTACTTCCCTCGAAAAACAGTCTCGTGCTCTCCAAAACCTCTTTCGTAATAAACTCTGCATCCTGATTTGGCATGCTTGTAGTACTGATGAAATCGGAATGTCGCAGATTGTCAATGACCTTCCTCGTTCTGTCCCCCCGGACATAGTCATCTCGTAAGCACTTGATCAGACGAGCTTGTGCTGATGGTGTGTACAAGATTGAGCTCCGGACGAGGATTTCGAGGCGGCGGCATACAGCTGTCCGAGTGTCGAGAGCATCCTGAAATTTCTCAATGAGGAGGATATTAGAGTAGTTGGGGGCGGGAGCAGTATGAGTGGTTGAAGTAGATGCGGCAGATGAGGAGGAAGTGGAAGCAACTTCTTCGGGGACCACTTCCACTGCTTCCTTCATGAGACGGGTGAAGTGATCCTTGTGAGAGAGACGCCGCTTCTTGTGCTTGCGCGTTGGGTGACCTTTGGCTGTTTTCGTTGATTTGACCATCTTGGATCGTACCCGCTGCTGCGGCGTACTTAAATAATGCAACACGTAGAGTGGAGAACCTTGGTACTTTGTATAGGAAGCAGGAGACGTGGTATTGTCACTTGAGATACAAAGTCAGTATTTCAGGCGTTCGTAGGGAAAGACCTTCGTAGACTCACAGGCGAATAAATAGAATGGGAAGAGCAGATGGATGGCTAGAATATCTGAAGCTATGAGTACTTTGAGCGCGTGTCTGGCTATAAGAAGTGACCGGGTTACTTGCAACAAGACGTAGTACAGGTGCACTGGCAGGTTCCTTCTTGATCTCCCGTGAAAATGAATCGCTTATAAAGTTTGAACTTTCAAACTTGCGACGGATGATTCGGGGCACTGATCAGTGCAATACCCGGTGCTGTTAGTGATCTTATAGCATGGAGAAGGTACTGGTGGCCCGGCAGCGGAGAGACTCAGATTAACCACATTCCCGGTCACGTGAGCGATATTGTAAAGAATAATCTGAACGCGTGAATTGCAACCCATTGTCAATCAATTGCAACAATCACTCGAAAGCACGGTTTAAACGTACTTGAAAGTGTATGTTTATTTTATTGCGCGTTTGTGAACAAGAGTCAATCGACGCATTGACCGTGCTCCAAAGACCCGTCAATCACGTGTCATGGAGTGGTTCCTAAATCGGATGGAAGTCGGCAGCGAATGCCGCTTGACCAGGCTGCAGTACCTGGTCCTAGAGAAGATGCAGTTTCAACGCATACACTCACTTCCCTCGCAAATGCGGTTGCTGGTGCTATCCTACCGCCCCAGCATCGTCCGTGGCTCTGCGTTGAGCATCCGCCAGCGATCACAACATACTGCTCCACAGTCTTTCAACAAACCACCTACACGGCTATGGCGCAATCTTGCATGGCTGATTCCCGTGACTGGTGGTGTCGCATTTTACCTCTATCCTAGCCAACAGCTCCACCCACCTTCCATCTTTTCCTCGTCGACACTTATTCCGTGTACAGAACACAACTTAAACGTACCAGCTATAATAGGATCACCAGCGGAACCCCATATGTCTATTCCCTCGCGGATATTATCTCTGTTGCAAGAACACTTGTGGGAACCTCTGTTGACGGCACGAAGATTCATTCACCTGTTCTATCTCTTCATACCTGTCATAATTACCATGCCTATGCTTCTGGTTGGGAAGCCTGAACGTAGATATAAAGGTGACAAGTGGGGAGCCGTTTGGTGGTACAATTTTCTCGTCAGGAGAATGCAGACCGCCGGTCCAACGTTCATCAAGGTATCTATTTCATAGCACCCTTTCTATCTC
Organism: Suillus weaverae; assembly: GCA_016767475.1. Classification (NCBI taxonomy): domain Eukaryota; kingdom Fungi; phylum Basidiomycota; class Agaricomycetes; order Boletales; family Suillaceae; genus Suillus; species Suillus weaverae. The sequence goes on from MU179297.1 coordinate 1,648,689, forward strand.
ACTCTCTGACCATTCAGCTTGCGCAATGGGCGGCATCGCGTGCCGATCTCTTCCCGTCATTACTTTGTGAAAAAATGGGGTCCTTGCATTCGCGCGGCAAGCCTCATTCACTCATGCACACCAAACAAGTCATCGAAAGGGCTCTTGAACAGCCATTCGATGAGGTCTTCGAAGTTTTTGATGAGAATCCGATAGGAGTCGGTGCCATTGCACAGGTCGGTTTGCACGCGCTTCTGCGGGCTACTAACCGACTCATTTCTCGTAGGTCTACCGGGCAACTCTCAAGCATGACCTTATACCTCCCTCTTACCTTGGTCCAAAACGGCAAACCAAATCACCCGCAGGGTCACTAGCCCCTGTTATCCTGCAAGACCCTCCGCCTTCAGTACCTACTGCATCTGTCGCCATCAAAGTCCTACATCCTCGTGTCGCCAAGGACATCGCGCATGACCTATCCATAATGTCGTTCTTTGCACGCGTCATTACCCTTTTCCCTGGTATGCAATGGTTATCACTCCCAGAGGAGGTCAGCGTCTTTGGTGAAATGATGCGCCGACAACTCGACCTCAGAATTGAGGCAGAGAACCTGCTGACATTTGAAAATAACTTTGCATCGAGAAATGTACCCGTGTCATTTCCACGTCCTTTGAGGACGTTTTCGACTGCCGACTTACTTGTCGAGGAATACGAGAATGCCCTGCGCATGGAGTACTTTCTAAAAAATGGAGGCGGGCCATTTGATGAACAGTTGGCAACAGTTGGATTGGATGCTTTCCTGGTCCGTTAACTATCTCCAGTAGTTTTCGTTTATTCATTGACCTGCAGAACATGCTACTGCTTGACAACTTCGTGCACTCTGATCTTCATCCAGGCAACATCATGATCAAATTTACAAAGCCTCCAACCACTCGTGACCTCCTTACGAGCATGTACTCCTCATTTTTCCCACAAAAGGACTCTGCCGAAGTTCTCGTCGAGCGCCCACTAGAATCTGATGAATTAGTAGCTCGACTACGCTCACTCAAACATTCCCGTGAGGAGTGGCAAAAGGAACTCAAAATTTCATCGGAGCAGGGTTACATTCCTGAGATCGTCTTCATCGATGCTGGTCTCGTGACAACCCTCAACGCGACAAATCGTAAAAACTTCCTCGATCTTTTCAGGGCTGTTGCTGAGTTCGATGGCTACCGAGCCGGTCAATTGATGGTCGAACGTTGCCGGACTCCTGAACTTGCGATCGACACCGAGACGTTTGCGCTGAAGATGCAACATATCGTTCTGAGCATCAAGCGGAAAACGTTCTCGCTTGGGCAGATCAAGATTTCAGACATTTTGACCGATGTTCTAACGGCTGTGCGGCAGCACCATGTCAAGATGGAGGCGGATTTCATCAATACGGTTATCTCAATATTACTTCTTGAAGGCATTGGGAGACAGTTGGATCCGAGCCTAGATCTGTTCAAGAGCGCATTACCAATTCTGCGACAGCTCGGACGGCAGATGACAACTCAAGAATCGATGACACAGTTACCCTCAGGAAACTTTGGAGCGTTGTTGAAGGTAGATACTGGATGTTTCCGTTTTCGTTACAAATACTTATCCTCGAGACAGGTCTGGATGTGGGTGGAAGCTCGTCAAATGGCCTCGGCGGCATTCATTGATGTTGACGAGTTGGTCAAATATGACTTGTTAGTGTCCTGACCCTCGATTGCATGGTTCAAATGCTGACAACGATTGTAGGCTTGTCCCGACTGTATAACGCGGAGCCCCCAAAAGATATCTTCACGACGTCCTGTAGCATAATAGGAGTAATAGGAATATAGACACAACTAACGCATGCACATACATAGACTTTAGAGTACATCACCACTTCAAATATTGCGATCACCGAAGTAGCCCGTTTCCGTAACCACCCAGTCGGAATCCCGTTTAATCGGACGTGCTTAATCTCTTCTTTACCCCGCAATGGCAGCCCTGCTGCAAACGGACTTGCCAGACCTCCAACTCCTTTCCAAAGGAAAGGTGCGCGACGTTTACGCAACTTCGTCGCCCGATCATCTATTATTTGTCGCAACCGACCGAATATCGGTGTACGATGTCATCCTCAACAGTGTCCGTGGATCTCTGAACTCTTTTCTGCCTGATTTCATCTGCTTCTAGGGTATCCCAGACAAGGGCAAACTCCTCACAGGCATCTCGCTGTTCTGGTTCGAGAAGCTAAAGCATATTATTCCTAACCATCTCGTCACCGTCAATATCGATGAGATGCCAGATGAAGTCCGACAATACCGCGAGCAACTCGAGGGCCGCACGATGCTTGTAAGAAAGGCCAAAGTAGTGCCCATGGAAGCGATCGTCAGAGGGTACATCACTGGTGAGCTGATTCGCTATCTAGATAACCTCCTGGAGCCACCGGGATGACTTTGTGAACAGGATCAGCCTGGGCAGAGTACCAAAAGTCGCAGACTGTCTGCGGTATCCCAATACCGGAGAAGATGGAAGAATCTCAAAAGTTCCCGACACCCATCTTCACTCCGTCCACCAAGGCTGAGCAAGGCGCCCATGACGAGAATATCTCGCCTGAAAAAGGTGCTATTGTTGGCATGGCTTGTTTAAAGTGACTCATGCCCATTTTATCAGCTGCTCAACTTGTCGGTCAAGATCTATTCGACCGTATCCAGGCTGCGTCTTTGCAGCTATACGCGGCTGCTGCTGAATACGCAGAATCATGCGGACTTATTCTTGCAGACACGAAGTTTGAATTCGGTCTTGTTCCCTCTGCTGCTGTTGGGGAAGACGAGCTTATCCTTGTGGATGAAGTCCTTACGCCTGATTCGTCGCGATACTGGCCCAGAGACCAGTATGAACCTGGCAAAGGACAGCCAAGCTTTGACAAGCAGTATGTCAGAAATGCATTGACTGCCGCTGGATACAGAAAAGGATTAGAGAGTGGACCAAACGGAAACGGCGAAGGATGGGGAATTGATGATACCGTCATCGAGGGGACTCGAAAAAGATACAAAGAAGCTGAACAAATGCTGAAGTCGCCGCACTCTTAGAAAATCCGTCTAAATTATTCGTGTATTTCGGTAATGCAAAACGAGTATAGGGAAAGAGAAATTCTAGATTGATTGATATCTATTTCGATGCTAGCATCTCCTTGGGCTAGCAATGTGGTCGCTGGTTTGACCGTGATACGAAAGCGTCTGTCGCGATCAGAGTCCAACGGAGATTTCTATGAGCTCACGGAGAGGCAACGCGAAGTCTATCTTCCCATCCTTGATGGTTCGCGATCAAACCAATGGCTCCAAGAAAGTGAATGTCTTCCTTGATGGTTGCCTGCACAAATCGGTCAGGGGATGAATAAAAATCGGCTTTTATGGTCTGCCAATCTACGACCGTGTTTTTTCACGTCACATTGGAACCCCTGACGCCGTTCGTTCTTCGTCCTGTTGCCGCAGCTGTTTATATAGACGAGATACGCATTGAGATCTCCGGTTCTTCGACTAACTCTGGAGGATGACCACGAGGACTCATGAGCGTGAACCTTAATGAAATCGACTGCGTGCGTTAGATGACCTTCTTGCAGCACTCTATTTGACCGTCTTTCCACAACTTCTGCATAATCGTGAGCCCACGCAAAATAAGAAGGGCAAAATCCACACCCGATTTTGATGAAATATGGCATTTAGGGACAACTGTGATCGCCTCCGTGACATTTGCCCTAGGCCATGAGCGAGATCTTTGTTACCATCGCAAGCAACAACGTTGAGATCAGGCTATGCTCCATGACGGACAAGATGCCAACCGATGGTGGCCTGGCCAGCTAGCGCTGCTGTAATTGGAGACTGGGATAACGTTGATACTGCAAAGTCCGAACGAAGCGCAGTTAATTCAAATGTACAACCAATGTACAACAAGTATCCTGTTCTCGAAGGCCTGGAAAGTGCAGGTAATTCTTTGGAACGCATGATGTGGGAAGGGGATTAGTTAGCTAATTGAGAACTCGAGAACGCTCGGAGATTACACTGTCCTCGAAATCCTACTCCATCTCCGGGAATCCAAGGAAGGCATCCGTTGAAAAGTAGAACAGCTTCGGCCAGGTTTTTCTTTGCCGCGAGAACCTGTCCGAGGAGCGGCAGGGCCTGGTGAAATGCTGGCAGAGGTTTTTGAATAAAACAATATGCCTCATCGCAGTATTAGGACAAGCGAGTACTGATAGGCGTGTGATCAACCACCGTTCCTGATTCGGAAGTATCCAGAATGAGATGTAATCCAGCACCGCGCCGCCTACATGCTCATATCACTTGGTTCGATACTCATACCACACAATGGACAAGATTTTTCTCCCTCACCTTCAAAAAATAGAACCACATGCGCAGTTCACATTCAGGTTTCCGATCATAGAATCGTCACTGGGGAGGAAGTACTATGCCAAAGTAGGTTCGCTCAGCGAACGAGAGCAGTTCGTGGGAGAGGCAGAGTCACTCAGAGCCATACACAATGCTGCACCGGGACTAGCACCTCAGGTGCTCGCAGCGGTCGGTCCAGATGATTCTTCCGCGACGTCTGAACCGCCTTATTTCCTGTCGGAATATTGGGATATTAAAAGTCTTACTTCAAACCACAAAGCAGGGGAGGAGCTTGGGATGAGGCTAGCCGCGGAACTGCACGCGTATAAGAGTACCACGGGCTTTGGATTTCATGTGCCTACCTTCTGCGGAGCAACTCGGCAAGACAACGGCTGGTATCAAACCTGGGAAGAATGCTACAGCGCCATGATTGGAAGTCTCCTTGCCAAGCTTCGCGATAAAGGCAGGTTTTCAGAACTTTGCACAAAAGGGGAACAAGTGAGGTCCAAGTAAGTGCATGGTGGCTTATGACGGGAGTCAGCTACTGCAGCAGTGCAGAGTGATACCATTCTTGCTTCGACCCCTCGAGATTGAGCCGGTGCTATTGCATGGTGACCTCTGGGTAAGCGTCTTGTTGAGCATTCACAGCTATTTGCTGATAATACCAGAGCGGTAATGCGGGCATAGATACTTTATTAGGTCAACCTGTTATCTTCGATCCGTCATCTTACTACGGTCACAATGAAGCCGAGTGAGTACAACTGCAAAGATGGAGTAGCCGCAGTTTCATCTGAACATATGCGGAGTTCAGTTTGGCCATCGCTCGTATCTTTGGCGGATTTCCACGTAGCTTTTTTGAAAAATACCATGAACACCTGCCCAAGACCGAACCTGTGGACCAGTACGAGCTCAGAGCGGACCTTTACGAGCTTTACCATTATCTAAATCACACAGTTCTGTTTGGAGTATGTTCGACTCCTCTTCCTTGTTCAATTATAACATGAGTCTGACTTTCACAAAGAGTTCATATGCAGGAAGCGCTCTGCGGAAAATGACTGCGCTCCTTGGGGCTTTCCCGTAAATGGACACATGAGCCATAACGCAACAGGGACTGTATGTAGCAGGCCAACCAGTGCAGTGGTCAATGTATCAATATATCAATATTGTATCTTCAGGACGGTTTCTCGACCAGCTCGAGGGCTACAAATGCTAGCGTTGTCGGCAGAGTGCTTTGATCTGAGCATGGCTGACGCAGCCTTGCTTTCAAGCACATCTAGGAGTCTAATTTCCGCTTCCGTCAAGGTCATAGCGGTGGCTGTGCACCGGTCGCTTACTCTTATGAAGTGATTGGCTCCAGGTTCTTACCTAGTTATTTCTAACACATACAGTTTAGTCTAGGACTCTTCAGTCTTTCATCACAGCCATGGCCCCTCGTCGACAAGCTGCACCAGAAGGAAGCATGCCTCCTCCCAGCCGACCATCGAGTCCAGGTGGTGAAGAAATCGAAGAGGTGTGTTTGCTTGCAGCCATCGATATCCGCTGCAAGGCTCACGCGTACGTGACGCGTCACAGACGCCATTCTTTGACAACGTAGATGAACTGCAGCAACATGTTGGTATCTTTCACGCGAATATATGCTCGGGACTCATAACGTCTTGTAGGGCATAAACGTGCAAGATATTTTAAAACTCAAGGTATTCACCCAATGTATGGGCAATTTTTACCAGGCTTATAGAGAACTCTAGAGCGCCTCCATCAATACTGTGTCTGGTGTCGTGATGACTACGCGTCGTCACTTACTGAAAATAAAGGTTCGCATAATTCCACTACAAATTTTCCAGGGGGACTCTGGCGAATTCGACATTTTCTTTGTAGGGTATGTCGGAAGCGAAGGTTGAGAAGATTAAGGTGCGCATATATTCATATTGGTAACCATGTTCCGCTTTCAACCATAGATGTTTCACAGGAAGCAGCACAGAAAATCACGGTGGCCATCAACCATCACTATTGTCTTCTAATACTCATTATCCTTTACCAGGGGTCTTCCTTCGCAACTGGTATTGAAGTCCAGGATCGAAGAAAGCGCGTACTTATCATCAGTACTGGAAGCAAGTCAGTAGATACAATCTTAGGTGGTGGGTATATCATACATCACGACAGGGATCATACTTACTGGCTTTCAGGCGGGTTGATGTCGCAATCAATTTCTGAAGGTAGTTAGCACCTCCAGTTTTTGCATTTTTAGCATTCAACTGTTTTAAACCAGTCTACGGTGAATTTCGCACTGGAAAGACACAGCTGGCCCATACAATGTCTGTTGTCACCCAACTTCCTCCGGAGATGGGTGGGGCTTCTGGCAAGGTGAACAAATCTTTCTTCTGTAATCAAGTCAAATTGAATCTGAGAAACAGGTCGCATATATCGATACTGAAGGTGCAGTGGTTGCTATTTTACGAGTGACGACCTATCGCCAACGCTCTTGTTGTATTAGGGACATTCAGACCAGACCGCATCAGGTCCATCGCTGACCGTTTTGGTGTAGACGGGAATATGGCGCTCGAAAATATTCTTTATGGTATTTTTCTGACTGTATACCTCACATCATTGAGACATAGCACTCGCAGCGCGTGCCTTCAACAGTGAACACCAGGTTCTCCCCTTCTCTACAGCGTTATACAGCCATCGTTAATATGTTGCAGATGGAGCTTATCAGCGAATGTTCCATGCGCTTTGCGGAGGACAAAGACTTCCGTCTTTTAGTAGGTCTTGCAATCTCCGTCGCGGTGAAATCGCTTATTTAGTAATCAGATCGTGGATTCCATCATGGCTCTCTTTCGAGTCGATTTCTCTGGTCGTGGCGAACTCAGCGAAAGGCAACAGAAGGTAGGTCTTTGAGCCTGCGTTGCCGGATGTCAAAACTCACCACAGCGTAGCTAGCACAAGTGGGCACAATGAGTGACTCCTGGTCATGTTTGCTGACGCGATATATTTGCATTAGGTGATGTCGAAGCTCACTAAGCTTTCAGAAGAATTCAATGTTTGATGTTCGTTGGTAAATTTTTTTACAAGACTGACATCTCTTGCAGATTGCCGTTTTGATAACCAACCAAGTGCAATGTATGTATTTAACTAGTCATACTTCGAAATAGTAGCTCATCCTTTTCGCATAGCCGACCCAGGAGCAACGATGACGTTTGTGGCTGGCGGGGCTCTCAAACCCATCGGCGGACATATTCTATCGCACTCCTCAGCTACTAGGATGTTCCTTCGCAAAGGCAAGTCATTGATGCTTACCACAGGTTACGGTGTTATCCAGAAGGAGTCCGAGGCCAAATGTGAACCGTACTAACATCATCCACCTAACTTTCAGGACGGGCTGAAGAGCGTGTCGCGAAGCTGGTGGATAGCCCCGACCGCCCTGAGAGCGAGGCCTCTTACAAGCTGGACGAAGGTGGATGGACCGACGTATGATCTTCCTCGTGCTCGCTAGCTGTTCTTGGACTTGTGCTCGATTCTGGACCTATAGTCGATCCTCAGATGAATCATGTTTTGATCTGCTTTGTACTCTCGTGTTACATGTGTTGCTGCAGATATCTTGCTATTAGAAATTCAATGTCCAAATTAAAATTAGACTTTAGGGCCGCCGTCCCGCCGCAGGTACTAACTTCTTTCAAGCTTAGCCGCAAATTGCGCAATTAACACCTTTTTCACCTTCGCTCGACGCTGAAGCACAAACTTTCATGTCGAACTCTCACTCACAGTCCTTCGTGGTCCGTGAGCTCATGGCTTTGAATATTGAATACTGGTTAACGTTGACCAGATCTTCCGGGCCTTGTAGTGACCGCGTGATCCCACCCATGCGCGTTTGTCACTTCTGCGGCTGTTGCATGTGGTCCAACTTCCCGATACGCACGTTCCTGTCGGTGCTTCGGTTTTGGTGAGCAGGGAAGGGTAGCAGGTATAAAGTTGGCAACATGATCCTCCGGTATGAAGTACCTCTGTCGAACGCATTTTCTGTGATATGATGTTCCCTATCGGTCTCGCAGCCTTGGTCTCCGTAGTTCAAGCCAAATTCCATCATCCGTGGACCCAGAATTTACCCACGTACCCGAACATCGAGGCATGTGTCGGCCTCCCAGTGCAATATTCTTGCGAGAACACAACGGTCCTAACGGATTCATGCTGCAATGTCGTACAAGGTGGACTTGTGCTACAGACACAGTACTGGGACACCTATACTGGTCTCGAGTCCCAAGGGCAGCTACTTCCACAAGGTAGTTGGAGCATTCACGGCTTATGGCCGGATAACTGCGACAGGTAGGACAAGTTTCTTTGTAAATACCACGATTCAATCATGGCGAATGACTTTCCCCCTGTATAGCTCGTTTGACCAGTACTGTGACCTTAGCAGGCAGTATGATCCTAACCCGTCGCCGTCAATCTTGCCTGATGGAACTGTTGTTCCTCCTTATCAAGGCCCGAGCGTTAGAACATTCATCCAGGATTTTGGTCGTTATGACTTGCTGAAGTACAGTATGTAGACCAAAATCGCATGCCCCTGTGTATAATCCATTCTTTGCAGTGGATGCCTATTGGATCAACCTGGGCGCGCCTAATGAGGACTTTTGGGCTCACGAGGTGAGCCAATATCACTTACCTGGAGGGCCTCTTAATGGCGCAGCGTCCAGTTCTCAAAGCACGCTACTTGCACATCCACGTTCGACGTTGCCTGCTATGAGCCTGGGTACCAGGAACACCAGGAAGTAGTGAACTTCTATGAGACAGTCACAAAGGTCTTCCAGATGTATCCTACTTACAATATGCTCGCTGCGTAGGTTCAAGTTTATTCGCGGTAGTCTGACTGCTGACGACCTTCGGCGACAATAGTGCAGGAATTGTTCCTTCCAATACAACGACATATACCCTCTCCCAGATCACAAATGCGCTTTACTCCCAAACTGGTGCTGTTCCATATCTTGGCTGTTACGGCCATGGCACTATCTTGGACGAGGTCTGGTACTTCCACCATGTTCTGGGCACGGTACGTCACGTTGATAAAGACCATGTAGCGGTTTTCTTAACCTTGACTTAGGAGCAGTATGGTCATTTTAAAACCCTCAACTCCACCACTCCGTCGAGCTGTGCAGAAACCGGAATCTGGTATTATGAACGGACTGCGACATCTGAGCAGGTCGTTTCATATTAAGGCACACATTGTCACCTTGTTCTACAAGGTCACGTATGCCTTTACATAAAGTCGCTGCTTGCCGTTTTCTGCTCTACAATCTTCGTGCGCCAAGAACAGAAAGTACCAAATCGCTGTGTGGTCTCTTGCAGCTACTGCATCAATGTCTTGATGGGTCGTCGTTCATCGGTGACACGCTGGTCTTGCCTCGTTCAGCCGACATGCTCATCGTGCCTAACGGTCTTATGTGAGCGCGTGCAAAACAAATGATTTCAATGGCTGGGCATTGACAAATGTCTTGATTACTGTGTCGTTTTATGAATCCCGCAATCGAAAATCCCGGAGCCACCCTATGCGCACATAATCTCACAGCGGAGAACAATACCCTAGAGCGGTCACTTCGGTCAATAGTCGTGTCATACCGCAATCATGGCCGGTCAACATGTCACCAGTCTAATTTTCGCTTGTCAGAAGCTCAAACCGGGTGGCAGCTGAGAAATGCGCCATCAGACAGTGATGAGTCTGGTCTAAAAGAAAGTCATAACTTATAAGTGAGTGAGAACTGTTTTGATATTAAGTGAGAGTCAGTTGATGGAGACGCGTGCGAAAAAATTGGCAAGGCGCACCAAGTGCTCCGCCACGTAGGCCCCCTGTCGATACTTTGACGTGTCAGGCCTAGTCAGACCAGGTCAGACCCTGCATATTAAATAGCAGGTGAGAGTCGCAGGTGTAAATGTCGGCAACACAATCCTCTCGCAAAGAGGTACCTCTCTCGAACACTGTGACTCGGATATGTTGTCCCTTGTCATTCTCGGAGCTCTGGTTTCTCTAGTTCATGCCAAATTCTACTCCACGTACCCGAACATCGAGACATGTGTCGGCCTCCCAGTACAGTATTCTTGCGAGAACACAACAGTCGTGAAGGATTCATGCTGCAATGTCGTACAAGGCGGGCTCGTGCTACAGGCGCAATACTGGGACACATACACTGGTTTCGAGTCCCATGGCCAACTGCTTCCAAAAGGCAGCTGGAGTATTCATGGCTTACTGCCAGTTAACTGCGACGGGTAAGTTGCGTTGCTTTGTAAATCTCATGAATACCAAGGGACGCCTTTCCCTCTGTGTAGCACATTCGGTCAGTACTGCGACCTTAGCAGGCAGTATGACCCCAACCCGTCGCCGTCAACCTTGCCCAACGGGACGGTTATTACTCCTTACAAAGGGCCGAGCGTCAGAAAATTTATCCAAGAGTTCGGTCGTTCCGACTTATTGCATTACAGTATGTGAACAAAATTACACGTCAATATGTATGTTCCAACATTCGTTGTAGTGGATACCTTCTGGATCAAGCAGGGCGCACCTAATGAGGAATTTTGGGCTCACGAGGTGGGCCGATATCACGTACACAGAGGGCCTCTTAACGAAGCTGTTGCTAGTTTTCAAAGCATGGCACTTGCGCATCCACGTTCGATGTTGCCTGCTACGAGCCCAGATACAAGGAACACCAGGAAGTCGTGAACTTCTTCGAGACTGTCGTAAAGGTCTTCCAGATGTATCCTACTTACGATATGCTCGCTGCGTAAGTTCAAGTTTATTTGCCTGATTCCGTGACTGTTGACGGCCTTTGGCGACGATAGCGCAGGAATTGTTCCTTCCAATACAACGACATACACCCGCGCCCAGATCGCGAATGCCCTTTACTCCCAGACTGGTGCTGACCCTTGGCTCGGCTGTTATGATGCTGATGGCACTGTTTTGGAGGAGATCTGGTACTACCACCATGTTTTAGGAACGGTATGTCGCCTTAATAATGGATGTGCCATGATTCACTTAATCCTGTCCTAGGAGCAATATGGTCACTTCAAAACTCTCGACTCCATTACTCCGGCGACCTGCGCAGAAACTGGAATCTGGTATTATGAGCGAACTCCGACGTCCGAGAAGGCTATCTCACATTAAGCCAAATGCAGGGATTTAATGTCACCTTATTCTGCGAGGTCGCGTTCACCTTTACATAGTTTTTTCATATGGCAGCTACTGTCTGCTGTTTTCTGGATTGCAAGTAAAAATGAGGTGTCTATCTTAGGGTACTTTGTATTGCATTTAAACCTGGGATCAGAGTCTCTATGTATGTTTTTTTTGTCATATAAACTACGGAAGTCAGCTACTTATTAATACATCGATGGGATCAAGGACGCGTTAGTCACGTGACAGTCGCGACGCGACACGTCTACAAATAAGTGACAACAAAAATTTGCCCAAAATGGTGTTCACCCTGAATTTCAGTTGAGTTGTCTGCAGCGTGTCAGCGTATCCGGAATTCCGAATTACATCAATCCTGACTCTCCAACCACCACCATAGGCAACACATACCTCATGACAATTTCACTACAACTTGATGCGGTGTCTGGAGAGTCCAGCACGCGAAGGACACTCTCTGACATTTCTTTGGCAGTGGCCAAATCCAAAAAGATAGTTGTTGTCACCGGAGCAGGCATTTCATGTTCATGTGGCATTCCGGTGAGTCCTCTGCACGTGTAGCGGATGCGATAGTTTTACAACTTTTTCGATGTAGGATTTCCGGTCTTCAGATGGTCTTTATTCGCTCGTGAAGCAGCGATACCCAGACATCGTCCTCAAAGGGCGTGATCTCTTTGACGCATCTCTGTTCCGTGACTCCGCATCCACTTCTGTCTTTTATACCTTTATATCACAGCTCAAGCGTTCCATCGATGCTGCCACTCCTGCTCCTACACATCGATTCATTCAAACCCTGGACGCGAAGCACAAACTAGTACGCTCATACACCCAGAATATCGATGGTCTCGAAGAGCGGCTTGGGCTCCGTGGGAGTTCCAGTAAGACAAGTGGGAAGAAGAAGTCGAAGCTAAAAGTCAAGGAAGTACGAAACGTCCAACTGCACGGCGACATCCATCGCGTGCGGTGCACTTACTGCTCCGCCGAGATGCCTTGCACTGAAGAGCATTTGCACGCGTTCGAGGATGGCAAAGCCCCGAACTGCCCAGAGTGCACCTCACGATGTGAGTTAGCTCTCAGGTTTGTTTTCGCGCTCAGCTAAGTTTGTGGTAGCGGAAGCACGAGTTGCTCGTTCGGCACGTGCTCTTAAAATTGGGACTCTTCGTCCGGCTATCGTACTCTACGACGAACCACACCCTCTTGGGGACGACATAGGCACAATTCAAACGATGGACATCGCTCGTAAACCCGACATGCTCATTATCATGGGTACTTCGCTAAAGGTTCACGGTCTCAAAAAGCTCGTTAAAGACTTCGCGAAAGTCGTACATGCCACTGGGACTGGAACTACACCTAGTGGTACTCCTAAAGTGCAAAAGAGCTGGCAGGGGAAAGTTGTTCTTGTGAACAAGACTCCGCCCGGAAGCGAGTGGTCCGACATTATCGATTACCATGTCGCAGGGGAGACTGATGTATGGGTCGACAAAGTCTTGGAAGACTGGAAGAAGATGCGACCATCAGACTGGGAGATACAGCAGACGCTTGATCACACTGACGAGCCCAATGGGTTTAAAGTCGTCAAAGAGACCGCTACCAAAACGAAGGGCAAAGGTAGGAGTAGACTTGGCTTCTTTCCGTGTGTCGCTCATTTTAATTCGATAGCTGCACCAAAGCGGAATCTGAACATCGAGAATGTACCACCGGAGGATCCATTTTCCTCACAGCCAGCTTCACCATCAAAAAAAACCGTCAGTGTTCCGTCATCGCCAAGCAAGCGGCGACAGTCTGTGTCACACTACTCAGACGTGGAGTCGAGTCCGCGCAAGAGACGCGACATCGCCAAAATCGCGGATGGTATGGATAGGCTGGACATGTCAGAGAAGCGCATATTATTTGCAGATGCGACAAATGTAACCAAGAATGCGGGAGGAGATGACCTGGTCATGGGTGAACTGCAACCTCCGAAAGTAAAAGTAAGCCGAGCAAGCGCATCGGTCATCTCCAAGGAGTGCAAACCCCGGTCTCGAAATGTTGCCAAATCAAAGGTGGAGGTGTGGGTGGAGATCGGGAAGAAGCCTAGTATTTCATAGCCGGCTGTGAATTATTGTACGGTATACCTTTGCGTTGTCGATATTCTTCCAGTAGTATTTGCATGTTGCAAAGATAGTTCAAGTCTTGAGGTAGATGATAGTAAAACAGCACAAGATAACAACCGAAGCGAGGGCCCGGTAAAAACTGCGGGAAGAGGATTCAACAAGACAATGTGTCATTCGCTAATCAGCTCGGAGACACTCCAATCCTCAAAACTTCCGTCGGGTAGATAGCGCCGGATGATAAGAGGAATTTTTCGTTGCGAGAGCTCCTTAATTGCGATTTGCAGAGCATCTGTCTCGCCATCCAAGGGAACAAGTACTGGAGCGTTCATGCTTGCGATGGCATGCTTGCATAAGATCAAATGCGCGCAAGATGGAAAAGACGTCTCACCTGATCTGAAGCGCTCTCGTCCCCAATATTCGTGCTCGTTCGTACTTTGTCAAGTAGGGTGTTGTTACTCTGACTTTGTTTGCCTGTCTCTCGCCTTGAATGCCCACGTTTGACGGCGCTGGCTGAGGTTGTGCGCTCTCCTCTCCATTCACCATCTCCTGGTCGTGGTCTGCCCCATTGATTCCATTGACGTGCGAGACTTCACCATTTGCCTCCTCCCCTTCTACCTGTTCACCCTCCTGTTCTTGTGCGAGGAGATCATAGCCTTCATCCTAAACAACACGCGGTGTCAAAAGTTTGATCACAGTATGATTCGCCAGGTACGCACGAAGGCACCATCGTTGAAACTAGAATGATATGTCAAGAAGTTTTATGACTTTGGAATTAAAACATACCTGGGACCGTCGTAGTCGTAGTCATCGCCGCCGCCGCCACCACCATAGCCATCGTCGGACATCCTGAACTGGATCTAAGGTGGTTAAGGAAGCAGGCTGGTCGATCCTGAGATGCAAGATGAAGGACACAAATTTCTGGACGAATGCATGGAAGCAGGACAGGATTACATAATCGACTACTTCTTTCTTCCAAACCTTCGTTCGTCGAAACTTTGTAAAACGTCATTTTGTCTTTTGCACCTGATCAGAGCGACGTGTTGCAGAGGTTCGCGGAATCCCATTGAGTCCTGCTACAGAAATTTTGAAGTGCTTCCTCATGAATGCTCTTCACTGCCAGTCATTAGGCCTCAGGCTTAAACTGTTGACCACACCGGGGAGAGCAGCGTTTGCATTTTCGTCGGACTTTCCGGCAACATCGTGATATGTCTCCATAGTCACAGCAATGTACATTTGGAACTCACAAACTTGGGTCAATCAATGAAACACCGGTGCTTCCCTCATATCTTATCACCATTTCTTCTTGAACCTGGAATGGTGCGCTTATCTTGATTGATTCAATAGCGAAAATTCTAATAGATGAGCCTGCAGCTTCCCTGTTACTGACGGTCCGGCATCCGTCGATGCATCTTACCTGTGCGGCCTCCGCTTGCGTTATAATAGTCGTTGGTGTACATTACAGGTGCTCCGATAATACAAAGTTCACGTTGCGCAGCAGTACTTCTTGAGCTACCTGGGGTAAGCTTCCAAGCTGGGATAGTCTACGAGCTCTCATTTGTATATGAACATGACAGATTTTGTCCTCGCACTGTTCCGGTCGCTGATCTGATGGGTGGATGATTATCGCGTCCCTTGAGTTGGAGCTTGCATCGTCTTAACTAGGAGCCGCAGATGCCTTCTCCGAGCTCGGGCTCGTGTCTCACGCAATCCATCAAATGAATAAATCATCTAGATGTGAATTGATTGTCGTTTATTCCAAGCTTAACATGGTTCTGCAGATTCAATATTTCATGTGAGCCAATCACAAAGAATCCTTGGTTCCATCTGAATATCTTTTGTTTCCTACCTGGGCTCTACAGTGGTCTGGGGAGGGAAGGGGTATCAAAGAAGGACTTAATTTTTTTTTTCTGTTTTCCACTCCGTGGAGCTGCAAGATTTGGTTCTGACAAGTTGGTATCTTGACATATCATAGAGCAGTTTAGGTAGACTGCGCCACGGTTGTTTGTGTCTCTGTTTTGGACCTCGTCTTTCCACCTACAACCTCTACCATCACTAACAAGTATCATTCATTCTATAAACATGCCGCAGCATACCCAGGCGCGATCTTGGGGTACTCGTTTTGACACATTACTCTCCGCTCCTCTCTCCCCAGCAGAAGATGCTCATGTCACGACTCAAGACACCCCCTTGACCGTTAACGAGACATGTGACGACTCTAAGAAGTCTGCAGACAGGATCGTTCAAGACGCTAGCATTTTCATCGGAAGGTACGCTATTTAGACACAAAATGGCTCGCGTGCTCATCATAAACTTTTCCCCAGTCTACCAACTAATATCGACCATTTAGAGCTAACTAGTATGCTCTCTGATCACCTTTCTGATCATCCAGAAGTACAGACCATCAAGGTCGTTCGTGACTCAAAAGGCGGCACTTGCGCATTCATCCAGTGTCAGGTCTGTCCTCGCTATTAAACGTTCCGAGTATATTTCTAATGTTGCACCAGGACGCCGAGACAGCGGCAATGCTAATCGCAAATTTGCATTCGTCGGCCCCTAAACAATTCATGGGGCGTTACTTACGCTATGAGCCCGCGCGAGCCTTGAGAACGCTACTCATATCCTACCGGTGAGTTTTCGCGAAGACGCGTCCCCACATGTTCGTATATGCGCTTGAATACGCGCATATATGCGGTGGTCCTGCTTCTGACTCGGTTTCTAGTACACCACGGCAGTTTGTGCCTTCGTCAGACACCAAATCAAGCTTTGGCGACCTTCAGGATGGTAAACCTGCCGACCTCGACTTGCCTTGGGCGATGAAAATATCTAGGGTCCCGGGCTCCCGGTATATCTTCTTCTTCAGTTTTCTTCGTTCTCTCTGACGGAAGTAAAATCACCAGGCACCTGTCAGTTTTGTACAACTCGGATGCGCGTGCCGCAGCGGAGAACGAAGGCCTTCTGCCTCTCGGTGATCGAGAAGCAGATGAATCCGGGGCGTATTTTAACCCCCTACATTATACCGCCGAAGTACTCGTAGCCTAGCCTATGACCGGAAATGTGGGTTCTAACTTTGCCCTAGACTCTAAGGAAGATATCAACCATTTTCGGGGGCATCGAACATTTTTTTCCTCACGAATTCGAGTCAAGTATTCAGCAAGAATATCCTCCTCCGCACAATGCCCCCCGCTCTGCAGGAATGGAGACGGAGTGCTGGGAGATCAAATGGTGCCACCGCGATGACTGCGTTTGCGCTCTGATGGTGAGCTTACAGAGCTACTTGACTGCCTATGCTGACGTAGCTGCTAGACTCTGCGCCGAGTCCCTCACCTAACCGTGACTTGGGCTCACCATCCAGCTCACCCACGCCAGCCGATGCCATACCATGGCGCCCAGCTTGTGCAAACTAGCCAACACCATTGGCAAGCTCAAGTAACTAGCTCCACGCATATGGCGCCATCCCATTTCCCATTTCCAAATCGGTTTTCATCCGCAGATTCACTCGTTCCCTATCATACTGGCATACAACCGATTTCATCGTCAGCTAGCCTTGGCAACATCTCGCGTAATTCGAACCGAGCATCTACTGCATTGTGCGATATGACCTGGTCTTCGCAGAATGGCACGTTGGATACGAAGGGCACGGCACCAAAACGTCCTCGAGCTCTATCTTTGAGCCATAAGCCACCAGGTGTGGACAAGAAACAATTTCCGCCTATATCTGAGACAGTCCGTGAACGAGAAACGAGAGAGTATTGGAGCGACCGAATGGAGGCTGCTGACGAAAATCCGAGGCTAGTTTTTCTTTCCCCTGACGGTGAATTTCAACTGAGCACAACTTACTCTAGCACCATGATGCACTTACCATCCATGTCGGGTATTTCAGACGTTGCAAATTCTACAACGCATTTCAATACAACACCAGTTCACCAGGAGGAATCATACGACGTTGAACTTGGCATCCCTCCGACTCCCGAGTTCGGAACTTCGCCTATGACCCCGAAAACGCCAGGGTCTTTGATGCCTCGTACTCCTACCACCGGAAGCTACCTAAGCGACTTTCAGTTAGGATCTCTGCCCGAGTTCGTCACGAAGAATGGCTTGCAATGGAATGCGAAGCGCGAGGGTCCATTGGATCCTACGACCATCTTCGTCGGAGGATTGGAGATGTATGGCCCGAACGCCTGGGATGAAGAACGCGTCCATAACTTGTTCTCAAGGTATGGCGGTGTAGAGACTGTCAAAGTTATCCGGCCAGGTAGGCTTTGATTATTCTTTATCCTCGCTCAGTAACAATTATTTTTTGTAGTCAACAAGCGTTCCGCGTTTGCCTTTGTCACATTCAATAACAAGGATTCTCCTGCTCGAGCTGTTAGTGAAGAGGTAGGATCAAATATCTCCACTCCCATCCCCAGGCTAAGCCGTCGCCATAAGCATAACAGGATCCTTGACGGACGCCCAATCCGCGTCCAACTCCGCGACTGGAACCCTCCGCACCGCACGAACTGGAGATCCAATCGTAATCGTGGGCGAAACCTTGAGGGTAGCATGGTCCGCCATGGTTCAGATCCGTCCCTTGTCTCCAGTGACGATTTTCGTGTGGATCCTAATGTTCAACAACCATCTGCGATCGCCCTGGAAGAGAGGTTGCAAGAGTTGAACATCGGCCACAAGACAACCACCAAAGCTTCAATGCCCGACGTCGAGCAGTCAGATGAAAAGCTTGACGTTGCCTCTGAACCTCAACAATCTTCTTCTCTAGTTGCGGATGACGTACAGACGGTCAATTTAGACGACGCTGTCCCGCCTCAAGCCGCTTTCATCACTCCTTCCACTTCACAAACGTCGGTGACATCTGCCCCTCCCCAACATATGACTTATCCCATACCCACAATGGGCTACTATCATCCTCAAGGATGGGTAGCTGGTTTCCCGCCATATCACATGCAGTATATGGGGGCGTACCCTGGATTTCCTCTTCCGTCACCGATGAACCAATCGTTTCCGCCAGCTAGTGGCGCAGATGCTCGTGGAACACCTTCAACGACACCTGCTCCCATTGTCCACCCAGGCATGTATGCTGTACGTTTAATAAATCTCAAGCTCCCCATGCTGCAACGCTGACGTGCTGTTCCAGCCATTCATTCCATATCCGTATCCTGCGAGAACACCTGTGCGAGAGCAAGGCCAGGGACCGGCCGCTGTCGCAACGCAAGCGCCACTGATACCTACGGGATTCATTCACGGAGACCAGGGCATTCTGGTTCCTGTTTACCCTCCAGACGCTCTGAATCAATACATGTCCGGCGCTCAAGGCGAACAGGCTTCGGCCTCCACAGAGGCTGCTCCTGCTTCGTTCCCAGCTCAACCTCCTAATAGCTGGAGGCCATATCCTCCACCTGCGTTCGCACCTGGCATACCAGTGCTGCCAGGGATCCAGCAACCGAACCCAGGACCTTTTCCGATGATGGGTCCGCATGGCTGGATGCCAAACCACGCCTCATTCGGCATCAACCACCATGTGCAAGCCCCACCAAACGTTTCTCTAGGTTCTGGTGGTGCACCAATGCAGCCGATGTTTGAGCAACGCAATATCAATGTACCTCCTCGTCGCCAACATCGCAGAGATCATCAGTCCAATTTCAAGAATGGAGGTCGCGGTCACCCTGGGCGTTACCCTCGCGGATCGTTTGCGTCAAACGCACCAATGATGAACGCACATCCCACTTCGGGGCCTGATCACTTCACTAGCTCCCAACAAGACGTGCAGAGCGGTCCTGAATGGAACCATTGGGGTACCCAGTGATTGCATCAGTTGCACTGACATTTCTCGAGTTAGGCATGATTTGATTTCTTTGTCACTCTGTACACGTACATTTTCGTTCTATCTTCCTTTCTTCAAGCCATATATCGATCCGTTTCTCGTCTCCTCTATCCACAATTTTTATCAAGCTAGATAACAAAAACAACACTTATTCATTCATAGATTTGCGCAACATGTTCCCGTCGATACTCGATCATCTTCCACTCCTTAGGTCGTCACTGTCGTTACCGCATTATCTGTTCGTGTAATATGTAATACTCGAGCATACGAAATACCCACAAGATTAGTTGTTGGTGGTCAACTGCCTGCAACCAATTTCCCAGCTTCAGCCAAAACACTCTCTGCAGCCGTCTGGAACCTCGCATTAATGTCTGCCAGCGATTCAAGTTTCTGAACAAATGTACTGTGTTTATCCCTGACGCTCTTTCTTTTACCTGAATTTCAGTTCAATGGCCTTTCTGCTGGCCCACAGTAGGCGATTTGGAGGTGGGACAATATAATGTTTGACTACAGTTGACGTTTTGTGCAACTTATATGAATATTGAATGCGCTCCAGTTTGCTGCAAACCTGTGGACTTGTCAAGACACGACAATGAGGTTGGACGAATTAGTAGTGGGAGTCACAATCCGATAACTTCTTCACAGTCATGCGTGCTGATGGTCTTAGATAAAGTATGTATCTCATGTGCATATGTAAACTACGACGGTAAATCAAATTGCTATTGATGCGCAGCGAACAAGCATAACTATAAAAGATGATCATGTCGATTGAACGAGAAAATGTGGAGGAAGGGTAGCGAGAATCAGAGCAAGAGTGTTACCAGGCAGAGGATATCAAATCAGAATGAAAGCATGCACAGCGTACAGAATCTTCAGCCTCGTGCAGGGTAGATGCCATAAGTGAGAGGGCCCTCATAGTTGTCGCATGTCACCTCAGAGAAGCGAAGGTTTTTGCCAACTCTAGGGTTGCCCCACTGATGGACGATAAACATCATTGAGCGAAAAAAAAACCTTTTGAAAAGGAATAAACTTACAAATGACGCTCCAGGCGTGGCCATCGGGCAAGCAAATCCCATTCCGCCGTTAACGGGACCACCGAGCAGTTGGATTGCGCATTCATTGCCAGCATAAGTCGGGATGCCCATGAACCTGCCGGCCTTGTTGACATCATGGGTGAAACCCAGATGGTCACCATTATTATCAATCCACCCTTTTGTCGACCTCAGATCGGTGTACAATCCATGCTGATCTCGGAGGTAGAAGGACTCGTCCATCTCAACCTCCTTTCCATGGGAGCAATCATTTGTTGATTTGCATACTTTGAAGGGGATATCGTCGAAGAAGCCGCCTTGAACGTATTCCCGTACGGCGCCGAGTTGTTGGCCGTCGGAGAAGGAAAGGACATAGCAATGACCATATTTGATGCCTAGGTATTTGCCATGTCCACAGACCGGATAATTCGTGCATCCGCATGAGGGATCGACACCGCCATGATCATTGGTACATGTCTGATGCACTGGGACGCACTGGCCATCTTGCATGCGGGTTCCTATTGGGCAGACGCCGCTCGGAACCGGGATGCACCTGCCACCGTGCATAAACGTCCTAGGCGGGCAGAGTGGAGAAGGGGGAGCAATGATTGGGACACACTGGCCATCGTTCAAGTATGTCCCAACCGGGCAGTGTGGAGGGCGAGGAGTTGGGATGCACATGCCATCACGCATGAATGTTCCAGGCGGGCAGTGCGAAGGAATGGTTGCGACACACTGGTCGTTGTTCAAGTATGTCCCAACCGGGCAGCTGGCGATTGGAACCGGAATTGGGATGCACATGCCATCCTGCAAAAATGTCCCAGGCGGGCAGCGCGGAGGGGGAACAATGATTGGGGCACATCGATCATTGATCAAGTATGTTCCAGGCGGGCAGTGTAGAGGAGGTGGGGGAGTGTATGAGGGGATACACCTCCCATTGTGCATGTGTAACCCAATCATACAGCACCCTCCGCGTGTAGGACCGTCTCCGTTATCAAATGACCATGCGTGGTACTTGGCGCAGCACTAAAGTTGCGACAAGTCAATGAGCGTGATCGACTGGAACCCATATCGAACGCATACCTTGGCTAACTTTGCAGGCCTGTCGATCCATGTGAGACCACTCACATCTGGACAACACTTCTTGTCTTTGGTGTCCTGCTCGACTGCTCTGAGTGTTCGTCCCCGAAAATATATGTATGAACTTACCGCGTCGATATACTCAACACCACGGCAGATTCCGAATTCTTGAACAGCTACCCGACGGCATTTTGGTTGACCTCCATCACCGTAAACTATTTCCCAACTATCGGTCGGTAAGCCTGATGCGATATATCAATTGAGTATGCTTGTGGAGGTGGATTTGACCATAGAATAGTCCTACCTGATTGCCTAGCTTGTTCCTCACAGGTAGAAGAATAAGTCGGAAGCTGGAAGGCTGCCTCGGCGTGTTGAGAAAGCACGACGATGGCTTGTGAGAGAGCTAAAGTGGATATAAGCAAAAGTCGCATCGTTGTAGATTGGCGCTCTTGCTTGAGGAGTTGCACAGTGCATATTTATACTGCGCCGTCTTAGGGGGATCAAATCATCCAAATTTTGGATTGTTCGGTACCCAGCTTGACCGGTCAGGCCGGCGAGGCTCAAGCCCTACTTTGAAAACAATGATTAGCACATGTTCCCCATGGCCTTACGTAATTTGGATTACTCGTGTAACAATACCTAGTCGGAAATATGTCATTAATACTTTCTAAAGAGACGAATCAGAAGTTCCAGAACACAAAAATTAGCGCCCCGAGCGGTAGATTCAATGGGCTATGACACCGGGATGAAGGATAAGCGGTCTGGTCAGCGAATCAAAACAAAGTCCTCTGTACATGTGTTCATTGCCAAGGCCGTGGCACGACAACGTTCTCCGCATCACTCGGCTGACAGGGAAGACAGGAAGAATATTCATGGAAGTCGTGTCTATAAGGGAATGTATCCCCGAAGATCAGGCAGTGCCATCATCATAACGGACTCGTAATGAAATTCGACTGTCAGAGCGCGCGGGGAATACCCCGGGTTTGTGCTCGAAGCGAAGATCCCGAGAAGAAGAGGATTGGAGACAAATATTGAGGCTCGGGAGCAGAGAACAAAACAGACATTCTGAGCGCGTTCTGATCCAGGCCGTATACAGACCTCGGGCCTGAAGGAGACGGATGGGATGGTAGGTGGGTCGAAAAAACCAAATTATCCCTAGTTAATTCGTTTACCACATGATTGCGCCCAGATCTCATTCACACACCCGTCACAGACGTACTGACGCTCAAACCTTACCAAAATATATTGAACATAGACGCACTACTCGAGCTGGCCACTGTTTGTCAAACAATTACACGCCGGTTGAAGTCTTGCATTCATTCCGTTATCGTTGATATATGGCTCCGCACGGCTGAACTTTCGTGTTGTTTGCCGAATTTCCATAGTCAAACAGGTCCAAGCTATAATTCGTACCATGGACCAATATTCCGCCGAACGAAATAAACGAAAATCAATCCAAGACCAAACTTGCATCACTATATGAAAGGTATGCATACCTCATGCCATGGACACCTTCGATATCAGAGTCTTTGACATCCCACTTGAAAGGTGACGGAACAGCGACAACCCTGGTGCTATCGTAGGAGTCACTTTGATTCCAAGGCACACCTGAGGCCTAGGCTGGCCTAGGCCTGCTCGTATAAGCGCGTAGGAAGGAACAGTGCCACTATCGATCGGAGATTGAGTGTCTTCACATGTTGGTGGGCGCATTATCGAGTGATCACAGCCTCAGGGTACCACGAACTGCCGGATATACAAATAGTCAACCTCCGTCAGCATCTGCAAAACGACGAAATGAACGCTCAACTTGCGCGCGTTACGAACACTTACGAACACTTACGACCTCAGTAGCGCACGCTGCTGATTGGTGGAAGTACTTATAGGCCATCTCAATTCTGACGAATTTCCAAGATATGGCGTTCCGATTAAGATTATCGTGTCTAGAAAACCACCAGTAGCTGTAGAAATGATGTATCAGTCCTTGTAACTACTCGGAAAAATAGGGTACAATAATACTGTAATTCACCATGGCTCTAATTAGCTAGTGTCTGAGATGTATCAGGGATCCTCCACTGTCAGAAACAACGTACATCCTATTCAGGCCTTTCCACCATATTCCCACACATGATATTTTCGCATTTTCCAGCCACACAGTGTGGGAATTACCCCACAACACCAAAAACATCGCCCATTTTGGGAATCTCCACAATATCAATTATTTCCACACCCTCCCCACCTCCCTGCAGCTTCACCACTACACCACAATAGGTCCCCCTTCATATATAAGTAGTAGTTTAGTATATATATGTACGACATAATATAATAGACCGCTTTTTTGGCTCATTTGTGTACCTACTCCTCCTCCAGGGGCCATTTAACATATGGTAGGGTATAGAATACTTTCGCACTTTTGCCCCTTTGACATGGAAGTGTTCTAGGATATTCAGAACATGTTTATAAGCATATATGAATAGATTACCATCTTTATTTGACCCCCTGAAGCGCCCTACATCAATAGGTACGGTGTATGTATGGGAAAACACAAAATAGGTTCGCATTTTTTGGTTTCTAGCTATATGAACTTGGAAAATTTGTCCCCAACATCTATTTAATATTAGGAAGAATGTATCAGGAGCTCATGACCATAGAGAAAGATCTTGTTGTGTAGTGCATCCCTCCCCTCCCAGTGGTTTACCCCCTGTGAATTTTTTTGCTGTAGGACCAGACCTTAATTGAAGTGGGGAATCTATTTCCATGTATATTTGGAGTAGATATATCATATAGCTAGCCCAGGACACACATAAAATCGCATTTTTGACATTTTTGATACTTTTCAGTATCTTACCCTTACATATCTAGTCAACTATACTCATATATCATCAGTAGTACTTGCAAATATGTGTCTTATGTTACTAAGGCTCTGAACGGACAGGAAAATGTTAAGTGAAATGAAAATGAAAATGAAAATCTGTCGGTCATGTGACACTATCACATGACCGGAAAACCCCGGGGTGTGAATATCCGAGTGAACGCGTGTGGTGCACATACCATCTCTTATCAATGGACATATTACAGTCTGATACAGGGTCTGTAGGCTCTGGGCACTCCCTCCGTTCCCGGGGTTCATTAGATGTAGAACCATCAGAACCCAGCCAAGGCCCAATCTCGTCCTGCTGGCAAGAGTTTGAAGAGGTTGCACTGCTCGAGTATCTCAGCGAGAATCTGTCCACTAGCAGTGATGGGTTGAACTTTCCCAAGGGAACTTGGAAGCCTGCCTCAGACTATGTCAATTCATGCACCCTTCCCCCCGCAAGAAGCACACCATCAAAACCCCTGCATCCTGCAAGAACAAATGGAACACTCTCAAGGCAGGATACCACCACGTCGTGCATATCAAGAATGCTTCCAGACTCACATGGAGTGACACAGATGGAGTAGGAGTATCTTCTGAGACCCAGCATGTGTGGGATGAGATTGTGAAGGTGAGTACCCCACCATACCTTGTTGTGTGCTCTGACATTTTCTTTCAGGTCCATCCCGCAGCAAAGCCCTATGGGAACAAAGGGTTCCCCCACTTTGCGGTCATTGACCATATGAAGACCCATGGCAAGGGTGGTAAGAACAAATCCAAAGGCGCATTTGTTCACCGAAGAAAGAACGCGCCCACCTCCAGTGGCGCCATGCTTCCCCCCCCCCCCACTCCTTCATCCAGTCGCAGCATGCTTCCTGCATCTGGGAACCCCCTCAATCTTTCTTCCCTTGCCACCACCACAAACGATATCATATCTCCAGCCTCCTTCATCATGTCCACCAGCCCATCAGTGCTGACCAGTGCCAGCCGTGGCAAGCGCAAATACAGTGCTCCTGGTGCTGACAGTGGTGGCGACGGTTCCAAGAAGAAACAGCGAACACCATCTGCCAGCATGCAGGCTCAACAGGAGGGTAGCGCTGCGATGACTATGCTTGCAGGCGTTGTAGGAGACTTGAGTAGAACATTCGCCGAAACTGCCAATGCACCTCCACCATTGCCTCACTTGCCAAACCAGCAGGCCCCCATCCCTCATTTGGCTCAAGCCATCGACATTGTTCGTCAAACCCCAGATTTGACACCGGACGACATTCTGGACATGGTCGACTTCTTCTTGAAGCCAGGGAATGAGTCCAGTGCGGTCAGGTACATCACTCTGGCTGACCCTGATCTCAGGGCCAAGTGGGTAGAAAGGAGGCTCAGGGAGCTTCATCACGGTTAGCTTCGTTGTGACATGAACCTCCTCCCTCAGTAAATACAATGTACTCTTCGTTATGCCGCTATCTGTTCTGTTTAGATACTCAATACACTTTGTTTGAATTGGTACACTAGTTCTGATCAGGTACAGGTAGACCACGATGGACAAGCTCTGCACAGTAATCCTCCCACATTTTGGCGGTGATTGCCTCTCGATGTATCTCTGCTCTTCATTGTTCTGCGCTATCAGCAGGGCCCTCAGCCAGCTCTCCACTACCACCACCATCAGCTGCAAAGACCTCCCCATCAAGTTCCACCTCAAAAGTGTCTGGGTCATATTTACAAATAAAATTATGTAACACGCAGAGCGCCCCAGGTATACGTGCTTGTATCTCCATACCATACTCCGGAGGTAACTGTAAAATGTGCCACTGGTGCTTCATGACCCTGAAAATATGTTCCACAATGTTGCGTAGACAAGCATGTCGATGGTTGAAAAGTTCTTTGGGAGTTTGCGGCCTGCACCTAGTCAGAAAGAAACAACTGAGAGAATACAAAACTCACGCAACATCTGCTTGACGCCATTCCTTCAGGTGATAGCGGACACCTCAATATGGGACCAGCAGTGTGTCGCATGACCTGAAGCCAGCATCGGCAAGGAGGTACTGTCCTTCTGGGATCCGCAGGTTGTGTTGGCGCACATCATGCCAGAGTGCAGCATCTGCAACAGATCCGTCCCACCCACAAAGCAAATAAATGAAGGCAAAGTCAAAATCGCAAATGAAAAGACAGTTCTGAGACAGGTAGCCTTTCTGGTTCCACATGGTATCATGATCTTCATTGGCCGAGAATACCCGGATATGAGTACCATCAACGGCACCAATGCAGTCGCGAAAGAAGCGGAACCGCGGGTTGTTGGTGATAGTAGTAGATATGGGAGTTTCATCCGTAGGAAACTGAACTTGGGAGTCATAGAATACATCTTTGGAAAAAAAGACAAGCAAGTGCCGGAAATATCTAACACAAATTCAGATGATAAGGAAGTGAATTATAGGATATTTACCTTGAGATTGTATCAGGGGAACACTGGAATCATTCGCCAAGAAGGCGAGTTGAAAGTCCTGTGACACAGGTATATAGAAATATGGCGAGCTGCTCCTCCACTGATACACCATTGCGAGATTGCTCAAACCCATTGGCCTGGAGGACTAGCACCAATGCCTTGAACACCTCTAAACTGACACCAAGGTTGTGCTTGATGCGGTCTGGGTGGCCTGTAAGGAGCTCACAAACCCATGCATAACCTGTCAATGCTGATGTGTGATATGGGATGCGTGGGGAAGGAGTTAAGAAGAGGGAATGGTAAAAATTAAAAACCTGTGATATTACACATGTTACAAGGACAAGGAGCTGGTGTCTGCATATTGCCTTGCACTGCCAGAGCTCAAGGAAAGCAGGATACACTTGAGGATACATAAATGCTGCCAGATAAGCTGCTGCGCTATTGGCAACCCCAGGGTTGTCAAGGGGGTCAAGGTGGTCATGTGATAGCGTCACATGACCAACAGATTTTCATTTTCATTTTCATTTCACTTAACATTTTCCTGTCCGTTCAGAGCCTAATTTAAGTGATCAGAGACCTGGGATATCTCTCATATATGTCCCTCATGATATGACTAAAGTTTTAGAAAGATCCATGTAAGCTGACCGCTCACTACGCGCTTACCTTATCATACGTCACATGACCCACCCCCATATATTCCGCTTCTTTCCAATCGCTCAGATCAGACTCGGGTCTCCTACCTACCATCACTTACTTACTTTCATTTGTACAACGCTCAAGAATCCACGGTTTCGTCCTGTTATTTTCGCCTGATCCATTTAGTGTTCCTTGTTGTTTCCCCGACGAGGTTCCACTTTTTTTTAACAGAAATGAAACTCGTTGATAACTCAAACTCACTACTTATATCTCAACCGCTGGGCTACCCACCCACTACCTGACCTGTCAAACTGCCTTCCGCATGAAGGAAACCTACCGTCTCTGAATCTTTGACCACGCGACAGCGTGCAAGAAACCAACAACAACAACCTCCCCCAGAACCATCCTTATCTCCCTTAACGTCTGTATCTTCGGACGACACACCTGTTAGACGTGTCATTTCTACAACTGCGTACTACAATTCCTCATCAGATTCAGAACCTGACAACGTGCATATATTGTGCTCTCAACCTCACAAAATGTCTAAGTCTGCTCGTGTCAAGCAATCTGCTCCCAACAAACCGCCGAAACTCTTGGCAGGTGAACTCACACCTGAGGTCGCCCGTGATTGGGACAATGCTTGTGCAACATACTTCATGCACAAAGGCATTGACGCTGATGACCAAGTAAAGATGATAGCGTTCGGAATGCTGGATCCACGTTTGCACACTTGGTATCTTGCACAACGAGCCATCTTAGACGCAGGAACGTTCGATGCCTACATGACCGCCCTCAAGGATGCTTGGCTCGAAACCCACTGGGATACCAAGCTCCGCAGAAAAGTCTTAGGATCGCAACAAGGCAACCGTGCATTCTATGAATGGGCCTTAGAGCTACAGAATCAAAACACGCTATTGTACGGAAATACGGCACACCTCTCAGACGCTCAACTTCGTAACCAGCTTGAGGCTAACATCTGCGATGAACTCACTATCCTCGTACTCAGAGCACAACTCGCAGGTGATCTCAGCCTTAAGAAATGGATTGAGGAAGTCAAGCATCTCGACGACAAACATCTTGAGGACCTCGCCTCCCACAAAAAGATCACTGAAGAGTTATACAAGTCCTCCAAACGCACCACATCCTCCAACAAAACTTCATCCTCGAAGACATACAACCCTTCATCTTCTCGCCTGGGTACCCTGACAGAAGCCGAACGTAATTTACTGATGAAACACAAGGGTTGTTTCAAATGCAGAAAATTCTACGTCTCGCACCAGTCAAAAGAATGCCCTGATGGCGCACCCGAGGCATCTTCCTACAAGACACTCATGGAGTCAGATGCCATCGCAGCCAAACCGAAGACTAAGACTGTAGCTGCCGTCGGGCCCGTGGGAGCTGTTATGCCATCATCGGTACTTGACGATGGGTCAGACTCTGAAGATGATATGTGCGTAGCCCCTTTTGAAACCGCCCACATTGTGTGGCCCTGTCTCTTGACAGGGCCCTCTTCCAATTCTTTTGAACGTGTCGACGCTTTGATTGACCATGGGTCACATTTAGTTCTGATTGACGAAAATATCGTCAACAAACTTGGACTGCGGAAATGCAAACTGCATGCAAAGATAGAAGCAAACTCGGCTTTCATGGACAATTCTTCATCTTCCCCTTTCTCTTTTTCTGAATATGTTCTCTTGTCTCCGTCTTCCATTAATCATGATTGGACTTCACATACAATACGCGCCATTGTTGCGCCAAGACTTGCAGTTCCTCTCCTCCTCGGAGGACCGTTCTTATCACACAATTGCCTTGTTATAGATCACGACTGTCACACCTGTATCGTCAAAGATTCCAACTACGATCTTTTGAACCCTCCTGAACACACCCCAAGAGTGAAGGTCCACATTCCGTCACGACATGACCTATTGCGACTGCGTAAAAATGTCGTCAATGAGCTCAAGAGTGTCCTTAGCGACCGTCGCGAGAATCATGAAAAAGACACGACATTTGAAACACCCAACATAGCTACCTTGCTACGTCAACGCATTGACATACTCGCATTCATTGAAAGAAACACAGAGCATCTGGACCGCCTCGACAAAGAAATGCGACGCAAATATGAAGACAGATTCCCCACAGACATTCCGCATATAGACCAACTACCTACAGACGTCGTTCACCGAATAACACTGAAGGATCCAAATAAAATCATACAGTGCAGATGGTACAACACTCCAAGGAAGTATCGAGAAGCCTGGGATATCCTTCTGAACCAACACATCGCGGCTGGACGACTACAACCTTCTTCAAGTCCGTTTGTCTCACCGGCCTTCCTAATACCTAAGAAGGACCCTACAGCATTACCGAGATGGGTGAATGACTATCGAGCACTAAATGCCAATACCATGCCTGATAATCACCCACTACCGTGCATTGATGAAATCCTACAAGATTGTGCAAAGGGTAAAATTTTTGGAAAAATAGATATGACGAACTCGTTCTTCCAAACACGTATACATCCTGACGACATCAAGTATACGGCGATCAATACCCTGGACGGTCTTAAGGAATGGACTGTCATGCCACAAGGAGGAAGAAACGCTCCTGCTACTCACCAGCGTAGAATGTTCATTGCCTTACGTGGTCTCATCGGAAAAATCTGTCATGCTTATCTCGATGACATCATCATCTGGTCTCAAATGGTTGCGGAACATGCACACAACGTTAAACTGGTGTTAGATGCATTACGAAAAGCATGTCTCTTCTGTTCACCAAAGAACACATCTCTGTTCTGTACCAAGATCAACTTCTTGGGACATCGCATCTCCGCGTCTGGCATCGAGGCAGATGCATCAAAGGCTAAATGAATCCTTGACTGGCCCATGCCAAAGTCAACGAGTGAAGTGTGCTCGTTCTTGGGCCTTGTCAGGTACCTAGACCAGTTTCTACCTAGCCTTGCAGACCACACTCGACTGTTGATGCCCTTAACGACAAAATCGAGCGAGATCGATTGGCCTGGTTGGACTAAAAAGCACCAAGAGGCATTTGATGCCATCAAGCGGCTCGTCATCAGCCGCGATTGCTTGACGACCATTGATCACGACAACCTCAGAAATAACAAAATCTTTGTGACTTGCGATGCCAGCAATTGGCGAGTAGGTGCAATGTTAAGTGTCGGACCTACACCACAAACAGCGCGACCTGTTGCATTCGACTCTATGCAATTACACGAAGCTCAACTGAACTATCCCGTGCACAAGAAGGAATTGTTGGCCATCGTCCGTGCCCTCAAGAAGTGGCGTATTGAACTGTTAGGTACACCTTTCACTGTATACACTGACCACAGGACTCTAGAAAATTTCATGACACAACGAGAGTTGTCACAACGACAGGCAAGATGGCAGGAATTCTTCGCGCAGTACGATTTCAGCATCCAATACATTCGGGGCGAGGACAACTCCGTCACAGATGCTCTATCACGTCTACCACCAGAAGACAACGACTCCCCAACATATGTGCAGCGGACAATACACATGCCCGCCAAGATCAGCGAACATGTAAAACCAATAGCCCTGGTCTTATCTGTCACACCCGACGCGACACTGTTCAAAGACATCAAATCAGGCTATCTGACAGATCCCTGGTGCGTAAAACTTACAAAATTAATTGACTCCCTGCCAGGACTTCAATGTCGCGACGGCCTGCTATACCTCAACAACCGTTTGATCATCCCTCGCGTGACACACCTGCGAGAAACAATCTTCCGTCTTGCACACGACCAGCTAGGACACTTCAGCATCGACCAGTCCTATGCAGCGATAAGAGACTCATATTACTGGCCGAACATGAGACGTGACCTTGAAGAAAGCTACATACCTGCGTGTCCAGAGTGCGCAAGAAATAAAAGTCGAACAACAAAACCAGCTGGACCACTACATCCTCTCCCAGTACCAGACCGCTGAGGGGATTCCATCGCAATCAACTTCATAGGACTACTCCCTGCAGAACGCGGTTTCAACGGCATCATGACGGTCACTGACCGTTTAGGCGCAGACATCCGACTAATCCCCTGTCGCATGAACATGAATGCTCAAGAAATCGCAGGACTATTCTTTGACCATTGGTATTGCGAAAACGGTATTCCCTTAAGCATAGTGTTGGATTGCGACAAACTCTTCACCAGCAAATTCTGGAAGGCGCTACACCGCTTGACCGGGGTAAAATTGAAGATGTCAACAGCATATCACCCACAGACCGACGGCGCAAGTGAACGTACTAACAAAACTGTCGACCAAGTTCTTAGATATTTCATAGACCGACATCAAGCTGGATGGGTAAATGCACTGCCTCGAGTAAGATTCAACCTTATGTCAACATTAAACGCTTCGACTGGATACACACCCTTCCACCTACACCTCGGAAGAACGCCACACATGCTGCCACCACTAACGCCGGACAGGATCCAAGCCGCACATGAAGATTTCCCAACCAACATTGCAAATGCGCTCGAGGCAATCATGTCACTCAAGACCGATATCACCGACGCACACGACGCACTGCTAGCATCACAGGTTGCTCAAGCTAACGCCGCCAATGCGCACAGAAGCAACGAACCATCGTTCAAAATTGGAGACTTCGTGTATCTTTCGACAGCCCACAGGTGACAAGAATACCTCAACGGAAACAACAAGCATGTGGCAAAATTCATGCCTCGGTTTGACGGACCCTACACAATAGTTTCAGCGAACCCTGAGTCATCCACTTACACTCTAGATTTGCCAGAACACACTAACGTTTACCCCACATTCCATGTCTCCGAACTCAAGCGCCACGTTCCAAATAACGCGGAACTCTACCCTTCCCGCAAACTTCAGCGACCCGGTCCAATCGTCACCAAAACAGGATCGCAGGAGTGGGAAGTAGAGAAAATCTTGGACCATAGAACACGAGGTCGCAGCCAACAATATCTCATTCATTGGCGTGGATATGGTCCAGAAGCGGACGTTTGGGTGCCTGGAAAAGAGCTTGAAGAAACTAACATACTACAAGAGTATCAAGCCGGAAGTTCGAGGACTGATGAAGACACCTCAAACTCAAGGTCGAGAACTGATGAAGACACCCCAAGTTCAAGCTCGAGGACTGATGAAAACACACCACGTTCACGTTCGAGGACTGATGAAGATACTGAAAGAGAAAACACGCACACAATGGAGTATTATATGGACGCCAGTACAAAGTTTTCAGAGAATGAGAGGGTGTAAGCTGACCGCTCACTACGCACTTACCTTATCATACGTCACATGACCCACCCCCATATATTCCGCTTCTTTCCAATCGCTCAGATCAGACTCGGGTCTCCTACCTACCATCACTTACTTACTTTCATTTGTACAACGCTCAAGAATCCACAGTTTCGTCCTGTTATTTTCGCCCGATCCGTTTAGTGTTCCTTGTCGTTTCCCCAACGAGGTTCCAATCCATGAATTATTGGCTGAATGACAGGCAAAATGACATATGTGTGAAAAATGACAATTTGAATCTTTTTACACAAAGTCACATTTATAGCTGATGCAGGTCAAATATTTCATTAAAAATATGTAGAATAGATGATAAACTACACAAGGGGTACTTAAAATATCAAAAATGTCAAAAATGCGATTTTCTATGTTTTTGTTCCTGTAGCAGGATCCTATGTGTGTCCTGGGCTAGCTATATGATACATCTACTCCAAATATACATGGAAATAGATTCCCCACTTCAATTAAGGTCTGGTCCTACAGCAAAAAAATTCACAGGGGGTAAACCACTGGGAGGGGAGGGATGCACTACACAACAAGATCTTTCTCTATGGTCATGAGCTCCTGATACATTCTTCCTAATATTAAATAGATGTTGGGGACAAATTTTCCAAGTTCATATAGGTAGAAACCAAAAAATGCGAACCTATTTTGTGTTTTCCCATACATACACCGTACCTATTGATGTAGGGCGCTCCAAAGGGTCAAATAAAGATGGTAATCTATTCATATATGCTTATAAACATGTTCTGACTATCCTAGAACACTTCCATGTCAAAGGGGCAAAAGTGTGAAAGTATTCTATACCCTACCATATGTTAAATGGCCCCTGGAGGAGGAGCAGGCACACAAATGAGCCAAAAAGCGGTCTATTATATTAGGTCATACATATATATACTATACTACTACTTATATATGAAGGGGGACCTATTGTGGTGTAGTGGTGAAGCTGCAGGGAGGTGGGGAGGGTGTGGGAATAATTGATATTGTGGAGATTCCCAAAATGGGCGATGTTTTTGGTGTTGTGGGGTAATTCCCACACTGTGTGGCTGGAAAATGCGAAAATATCACGTGTGGGAATATGGTGGAAAGGCCTGAGTGGAGGATCCCTGATACATCTCAGACACTAGCTTAGAGTCATGGTGAATTACAGTATCATTGTACCCTATTTTTCCCAGTAGTTACAGTACTTTGGATGTATCAGTATGACTATATGGACTGGGGCATTGGGCAGGTAAATCCCATTCCACCGTTAACAGGACCACCGCGCAGTTGAATTCCGCATTCATTGCTGGCACAAGTCATGGTGCCCATGAATTTTCCGGCCTTGTTGGCATCAAGGGTGAAACCCAAATGGGTGCCACCATATGATATGCGTTATCAACCCATCCTTTCGTTGACTTTGGATCGGTGTACAATCCATGCTGATCTTGGAGGTAGAAGGACTCGCCCATCTCAACCTCCTTTCCAAGAGAGCAATCAGTTGTCGAATTGCAGACTTTGAAGGGGATACCGTTGAAGAAGCCGCCTTTGGCGTACAGGGTGTTTTCCCGTACAGTGCCAAGTTGTTGACCATCGGAGAAGGAAAGGATATAGCAATGGCCGTATTTTATGCCTAGGTATTTGCCATGCCCACAGACCGGATAATTCATGCACGTGCAAGAGGGTTTGACACCGCCATGTACATTGCCACACGTCTGAGGCAATGGGATGCACTGGCCATCGATCAAGCGTGTCCCGACCGGGCAGCTCGGAGGAGGGGGAGGAGCGTCTGGGATGCACTTGCCATCTTGCATGTGTGACCCAACCATGCAACACCCTCCGCGTGTAGGACCGTCTCCGTTATCAAACGTCCATACGTGATCCTTGGTGCAGCACTGTTGCGAAATGTCGATAAGCATGATCAACCGGAACCAATATCGAACGCATACCTTGGCTAACTTTGCAGGCCTGTCGATCCATGTGAGACCATTCGCATCTCCACAACACTTCTTAGTCTTGGATCCTGCTCAGCAAGTTTCAGTATCCGAGCCACAAATATGTGTATGGACATACCGCGTCAATATACTCAATACCATTGCAGATTTCTTGAACGGCTACCCGACGGCACTTTTGTTGACCGTTGTCATCTCCCAACCATCGGTGGGCAAGCCTAGTCAGACACATCAATCGAGCATGCTTGTGAAGGTGGATTTGACCACGGAATACTGCACCTACCTGCTTGCTTAGCTTGTTCCTCGCAGGTAGAAGGTGCTTGGATGGCTGCCTGAGCATTTTGAGCAAGCACGACAAAGGTTTTTGAGAGAGCTAAAGTGGTTATAAAGAAAAGTCGCATCGTTGTAGATGGGTGCATTAGAGGAGTTGCACAGTGTGCATTTATACTTTTACTGGTACTCTACTCCTGTAGAGAAGAGCATCTTACAATCGTCCAAGTGGATATTAGCTGATGATTTGTATCAGTAGAAACCCGGTCAAGCCTACTGTAGAGTTGACAAATGATGAAGCGCACAGCATCGTTTCCGCGGCGTTTTGAATCTTCATATTGGGGACGAAATGCCCCCTGCGTAATTTAGCATTACTTGATGTAGCGCCTAATTTGAACGCGCTAAGAGCGCAGTTCTTTGTCTGGGTTATTGCCACGGACAAGTTCCAATGAAGACCTTATCGGACAGACCCTCTCGCAGGGTGTGTTATTTTTTAGTATCGGAGAGAGAAACACGTACGAGGATATCAGAACATACAAACCCGAGTACGAGAATGGTTGTGCTCTATGGTACAAAGTTTGTGCTTTGTTATAACCGGTTTGCACAGGAGTCAGTTGTGATATGGAATATGCGCTCTGTGATGCGCTGTTTGCACTGTTGGATACGAAGATGCGATGCGGCATCACTGCAGAGCCAGTAATTAAGAGATTCTAATATTCGCTGGGATTGAGGGCTTTCTACACGACCTTCGTGGCGTTTAGCGCAGGGAAACCTCAGATCTGTAAGGAAGGTCAGGCAACGCCTACGCACCATGACTCGAACGAACTTGATCAGTTAATGGTACGAAGTACTGTATCCGCGGAGTCCAAACTGTACCTGACTGAGTTCTTAGCACTTGATACTGGCAGTCCAATTAACCAGGGCTCACCTAAAGCGCTCGAGAAATACCCAATCGAACGTCGCCCATGAACGTTTGAACGAATATAGAATTAGTCGATGTTCATCTTTGTACTGCGTAACAAGAGTCAAGATCGAGGGCGAACACTTTTCGACAACAGCCTTCTCCCTATTCAATCTGCCTACAGGAGGCTAAACAGAAAATGATTTCGCTAACAGCGGAAGAAATTTCGTTAAGTATGACGTCCAACGCATTGTCCAAGCAACTACTAGTTCGTGAAGGGTCATCTTGACGGTGCGGAAGGTATGTATCGTGAGCAAAGGGATATAAACGAAGGAATGCGTGGTAGATGGCATTAATGAGGCTGGGATACTAGGGTTCGTAGATGATAGATAAGATGAAATGCTCAAATGGGGTCATAAATGGTCGTCTGCGTGCATGGCAGTGTCAGTTTGATGTCGGACAGAACGGACAACATGTACGCACGTATATATGGTCGTGGAATCGATACAAGTCGTCAGTGAAATTAGTGACCAGAGGGCCTTGGGAAAGGATAGTTATCAAATTAGGCGGGTGTAGAACGTAATTCCAGCGTTGTACACTGAAGGTACCCAGTTAAGTTATGGACATTATGACGGTCCACGTCTGCTCTCACCTTTTACAAGCAAACGAGAATGGTTTCAGGGCGGTGATGGATGCTATGGTCGTTTGTTTCCGGAATACCAAGAAAGATGTACGCTGCCTACACCAGCAATGTAGACTTTGGCACGCACACGACACACCTGGTAAGGAGAACTGGGTTAGCTCCTCCGACGGTAGGAACCATGAGGAAGCTATTTACAGTATCTGCAACTTCAGCCTTATGGAAGTTCACATGGAGATCGCCATTAGGCATCCTCGTGATTTGATCTACTTCGCCAAATGACTAAAGATATGGCAAGAATAAGTAACAAGAAACCGAAGTCGAGGATATGAGTCAGACCTGACACCACTTTTGAACGGCCTCAAGACGTTTGATGTCGTTCGGCGCGATACCACCGATGACCAACTTCTTCTTGGCGCTTCGTGACTGACTAGCGATCGAAGACAAAGAGACTCTGGGAGCGTGGCTTTTGCCGGTGTACACGATGCGCGGTCGCGTAGTGTCTGGCGCTTCCACAAATATACTGGGAAGGGCACTATCCAGGGCCTTCGACTTTGGCGAGAAGGGTAACCGAATTGTACTCGACTTCCTCGCCAAGGAGCTTGGAAAACCTGGCCGCTGGGAGAGCTGCGGTTCAGATGCTGGTAACGATAATGACGTCGGAAATGAGGAACTTGTTTCAGTGGTGAAAAGCGACAGTGAAGAAGTGACAGCCTTTTTGGAATGCGACCTCAGAGATCCAAAGAAGTGTGACTTTTGAGGCGTCGAAGGGGGTACAAGCGATGCTCCATCCTCATACATCGCATTGGTGGATGGGGTTGCGTACGAGGAACTTGTGGTGGTTGAGGACATACTGGGGCGGGAAGAGCTACCTGGGGAGTCACGGGTACTTGAACGTGTATCACCATCAGAGAGGGACACGAAATGCCCCAGTACACTCGGCCGCCACCGCCACGATGAGGGGCTCGAATGTGTACAACGTTCCTCTGATCGAGCTTCAGTCACAAGATGTGACGTGTGAAGGCTGGAGGAGCGACTGTGGTTATAAGGATTGCTCGCCTCCGAGTTGGAAGTGGCACGCGAGGAGCGCTGAAACATTGACAGGCGTGATGGACTGCGAGATGCCGATGATGCGGCGGGTGAAGGGGATCTAACTGATAGACGGAATTGATGTCGAGATGGGGGGGTATTGAGCCATATGGTCGATTGATGACATGTACCAGCAGTATCTGCAAGCGCCGATTGGCCATGTGATCCCTTTGACATATGAGACGACCTATCTAACACGTGCCATAGGTGACGCACCTTTACATCCGCGGGCTCCTCAGGAGAAATATATTCTGGCACGTCGCCGTCATCGACTACAACATAATCGTGCATGCTAGTAGCATCATCCATGCTTCTACGAACAGTCGCCAGGCTGAGGTGAGGATACGCCAAGTAAGGATTACACTCAGTTCCAACGGTTTCAACATCAGCAGAAACATTGAGGCTATCTGGCCGCTGAACGGTGGGGGAATCGACCTGTAACTCCTCCAACCATTTTGACAGGCGACTTGAACGGCGACGAAGGGTTCGGGTGTGATGCTGGGTCGTAAAGATATCATCATCCCCAACATTGGCGCGAACGGACGCGCTTATTCTGCGGACGGTCATGCCTGATGATTGGGAATCAGGTCTCTTCTCGGAGGTATCACCTGGAGGGGAAAAGATCATGGGGATGACTTAAATATCAACAAGGGGGCACGCGTCGTGTTATATGTTGCAAAAATTACATACTTGAGTCGGTAAGCGGTCCTAGGCGTGCGGGCTGAGCGATCTCATAGGCTGAAGCGGATGTAAGTAAGAGAGCAGGTGTCGATACGGAGCCGAAAGACGGTCGACGGTCGTGCATTGAGCTTAGACCGTGGATACAATGACCAGGCCGCGAAGGCCAAAAAAATACAGAGATCGTTAGGATGAGCAAGTTAGAGCTAAAAATTTAAAGACGCCTCGAGAATGAATCTGCCAAGTCGGAGGGCGATGGATGGGGTATCAGATGGCTGGACTCATAGAACAAAAGCAAGGAATAAAACGCGAGGCCCAATGCCAAAACTCGAACATGCTCACATTCATATCCGGCTTGTTGAACTGGAACGTGGCAAATCTTACGAGACTCATCTACCGAACCTTCTTCCAGGCGGCCTCCGAAGTTTCGGGGAATCTGGAGTAGTATGGATTTTGGTCCAAAAAAACATACCGAAATTGACGGACTTGCAGGGCTGATCTTCGACATTCGCATGTAGGAGAGGTGAGGCCTGCGCACGGCCGATTATAACCAGGTCACGGCTGTGTCGAACCCTTAATATACACGGTATGACTTCAAAAGCTCGACAGTCAACATATATTTAGAGTCATGTTCTAATTCGATGAAGGAGTTTCTGACGATATCATAAGACTGGTAGTAGTAGTACGTACTTATAGACGTATATGTATTTTACATTTTCGCTTTAGCTTGAAATGAACCGAGCAGGGTAAGAACGATCGCGACAAGCCTTCAAGCTTTGGTGTATCGATATAGATATAGTTGCCAAGCTCAGAAGATCGACGAGCCAAGCGATTTATTTGCTGGTGCAGTGCGAGTTAAAATAGTCTGTGGGGTCATTACAAGTCCCTCCAAATCCCTCCAATTGCCCGTCGTGTGAAGGATCTCAGAAGTTGCAATATCGTGTGGTCTGATAGGCCCTCCCCAGTCAGATAACAGAACAATTAGAGACGGCATGGTATGGCTCGATAAGCATGCTTCGCTGTTGACGCATCTATGATCAGACACTTACCTAGATAGACTCGAATTTCAATGAAAGCTTCCCCCGAGCTGAAAGCCGTGTCACTGTCAGTACGCACAAGATATGTCCTGTTATCCAGCGATGTACATCGAGATAGGTTCTCATCATCAACGGTATATGTATCGATACAATTTTGTGTGCCTGCATAGGTTGTGTAAAAAACAGCGGACATGGTTTAATGACGTACCCATGAGACTACTTAAGCAGAGCTGCTCACTGACGCGTGCTCTACTGATGGCAGCGTCGATATGAGGTTCTCAACAATGGCACTCAGAAGTTTCGCGGACGACGTCTTCTGATACCGTTGTAAAACTCCAAATGAACGAGCTTCGCTATCTTCATCGTATTGTCCGTCAGCAGCGCCTAGATCTGTGGACTCAGCAGCATCCAACAATGTGACC
This sequence comes from Suillus weaverae, assembly GCA_016767475.1. Taxonomy (NCBI): domain Eukaryota; kingdom Fungi; phylum Basidiomycota; class Agaricomycetes; order Boletales; family Suillaceae; genus Suillus; species Suillus weaverae. The sequence continues at coordinate 1,688,420 of MU179297.1, forward strand.
AGCTCCGTGTCGATAGGCATACTACCAAGGAACGGCACCCCTTCCCGTATGGCCATTTCTACACCTCCACCTGTAGAGAACACATTGCTAACATCTCCGCAGCAAGGGCATACATATCCACTCATGTTCTCGATAAGTCCAAGGACAGGAAGTGCGACAGCCCGAGTAAACGAGAGACACTTCATAGCATCCAGTAGCGCAACAGCCTGCGGTGTTGTGACAATGACGGCAGACAGCCGTGAATGTACCGGTGCAAGATGTTCGATCAGCGACAAGTGCTCATCAGATGTTCCTACATATTGATATCAGCTCGAGATGCTCGTCACGCCATAGGATATCTAACCTGGAGGCGTATCCACGACGAGGTAGTCAAGCTCTCCCCACCTGACATCGCTCAGAAACTGCCTGATCATAGCGTTCTTCTTCGGCCCTCTCCAAACTACTGAATCCCCCTTCTTCTTCAATAAAAATCCAACGCTCATGCACGCAAGTCTAGGTTCGCCATCCCCAAACGCATCTGCATATACAGGCACCCATCCATCGCTGCTCTGGTGCACACCATGTCCATCCAGGCCAAGCATGCGTGGTATTGACGGCCCGGTAAGATCAACATCGAGAACCCCGACTCGAGCACTGGGAGAAGATGCATGGAGGCTGAGCGCAAGCTGGGCGGACACAGAAGATTTCCCGACACCGCCTTTGCCCGAGCACACTATGATAATATGTTTGACTGACTTTAGTCGTCGCGACACAGGTGTTTCTTGGACCGCCATGTTGGACGAACCAGTTCCGACGAGTGCAAGATCTTACGTGATTACATAAACCTTATGTGACTCGCTTGACTGTGGCGGCCAATATTCTATTTTCTACGCGACCCTAGTACTTATCGTAACGGCGCGAGCGCCAGTCCCCGACTCTTTTTCGGGTCACGTGGCGAAATGTGCCTTTTGTATGAATCTGTCCACTCGAACTTGAAAATACATCTTAGCATCAGTACTATTGCTGTGCGGTAGATTCAGTTTCGCGAGCAGGTGCGTGGTCGTTATCTCAGTGAGATGTGCCCGTATTCTGTCTGTTGACGTCCATACTGATTCGATGACAGGCTGAAACCCGATCCAACGTATCGGAGCTTCCCTGGCAGCTTATCGATCCATGACCATGCGAGCTCTACAGAACATGACTGAGACTTAGTCGTCACATGTGCTCTGGTTTGTCGCTCTATGTCCCTACTCCTTCAGTGACAGGGCGAGACACGATGCGAGGTATCCGAGCCCTGTCAGGTTCTTGATCCATGACGACGAGAGTTCTCCAGCACATGACAAAGAATATCTGGGCCCAATGCTTGACTGTAGACAGATGTCCCAGCGGTGCCCCATGACCTTCAAGTCAAGTACAGTGGAGTACGAATAAGGACCCCCAGGCTAGACATGACGCGAACCGCTCACCTGAGCACCAGGTCGTCTTTCGACTTGCTTCTCCAAGGGTGTCACGTCAGACTGAACACAATGACTGATCCATTAACAGACTTAGTGGAGCTATTTGAAGCTGAAGGCGCATTTATCTTGGGTAGGCCCCTACAACCGCTGTGTCTATGTACCAATGTCAATCTTCTCCAGCACACCGTCAAGGGCAACCCTGCCCAGCTTTCGAAGTCGTGACCGCAAGAGATATAAGAGATTCCTGGCGCCTGTTCGCAAGACGTCATCATAATACTGTGTTGCTTGCCAAGGACGACTTGTACGACAATGAATATCAACTCACTCGTGCGTATCTCCACCCAGTTTAGGTATGATCCGTCTCTGATTCATCACAGGTACAATCCGAACAATTGCGAATGACAGAAACATCACTGCCGTGTATGCAGAGAGTGTGTGGCTGGCAGAACACCTTGCTTCAGAGGCCACAAAGATGCACAAGGCCACATTGGAGAGAGATGGCAGTCTTGGAGATGTCATGAACACCTGAATTTGAACGTAGACAGAACCGATGTCCTCAGATGCAATCCATTTCGCGTGGTCGTTTCTATCTGTCTTGTATTGATCCAGGAACTCATACCTATATCGCCCTGGTCCTGTCCGAAACACAAATCCACAGATGACAAGCGAGTCGCGGTAGGATAAGCTTTAAATTATAGTTGCGAGGACTGTCTACGCCAACCATGAACGAAGACCACCGGGAGTTCCATGACCACCAAAGGTACACCAGAGGCACGTGCACTGAAAATGTAGTATGTAACACCGCAAGATACACCGAGGTTACACACGATTGCGACATAGATCAAGTCCAGAATTCAGCATGCCCGATGACACTTTACAAAAATGAGCCGCGGAACTTAGTCGTATAACGCGACACACCGTCAGAGCACCTCATTGAGACATTCCAAGTCGGCTACGGTGAGGTCGACAATCTCGTACTTGTTGCCGTTGATGTGCTTAACGACCAACACATTTCCCGTGACTGTGTCCGCCGTGTGGACGTCAGCAGTGATGTCCGCAATCAAAGCATTTGGTGGTGCAAAAAGTGGAGGACAGCGCCCCGCGACCTGATACAGAACTCAGGCAAGGAGATGGTGGATAACTCCGCAAACAAGAGGTCATCTGACATCCGAGAAAGCTCAGCACGCCATCGGAAGAAATGAACCAAGATGACCCTAATGGCATTCTTCTTGGTCTGGGCTTCGTCTCTTCTGCGGACAAAGGGTCTGGTGCTAGAGGTCAGAACAGAAGAGGGCAATCTTTGCAAACTGTCGCGATAACAATCATCGGCATATAGAAACCAGGGCGGATTGGCGTGTTGCACGACGGCTAAGTTCACGGACGTAGGTTCATACACAGAAGCAAGTGATTGACGGAAGTCATGAGACGGAGGACAGGTTTTGTTATCATGGACAGTATAATCAGGTGAACAATCATCATTATCAAGAACACATGCCATAACGGACAGCTTTCGCACAAATACGTGGAGCTGCAAGTGACAAAATCAGCCAAAAACCATCAAGACACTCGCAAAAGACAGGCGCTAACCAATAGAGATCATTCAAAGGAAAAGGTAACGGGAGCCAACGGATACAACGTGAAGGCTGTCAAGACGAGAGGAGAGGAGTTGAGGAAAAAAAAGGCATTTAAGCATAGAGAATGTCTCACCCTGATCTGAAAGGGCGCATCACAACAAAGGTTTCATGTCATCACTGTGACGTAACGGGCGAAGTTTTGACGGATTCATGGCGCGTTTGCGTCTGACAAAACCCTTCTCCCACTAATCGTGGGAGTCGGGGACTCAAGAATGTGAGGCAATTTTGACTCGAACCTGGCCAGGTAGACGCGTTAAAAAACGTGTCAACCACTCCTGCAATCACAATGGTAGGCAAACCAGTG
>MU179297.1:1691803-1829576 GCA_016767475.1 Suillus weaverae
GTTCCGACGAGTGCAAGATCTTACGTGATTACATAAACCTTATGTGACTCGCTTGACTGTGGCGGCCAATATTCTATTTTCTACGCGACCCTAGTGCTCGAGAATGTGAGGCAATTTTGACTCGAACCTGGCCAGGTAGACGCGTTAAAAAACGTGTCAACCACTCCTGCAATCACAATGGTAGGCAAACCAGTGGTTTTTGGGCTCCCTCTTGAGGTGCTTTTCGAGGTATGGATGCGCTCGGCCCGTCGGGTACCGGTGTTCTAGGCTTGTTCACACTCTTGTCCTGCTAGATTTTTTGGTATCTTCACCCACTGGACCTTGTATATCTTACCCGGGTATCCAAGCTGTTTCGTTCGTTTCTGCTTAGTCGTCACAAAGCAAAGTCATTATGGACAGGAGCTTTGAAACGCATCGACCGACTACCTCAGTGCCCATCGTACCTTTCCGAACCCGCATATGCAAACCTGCTGTTCTGGCCGTTCTGCCATGCATGTCTAGTCCTTTCTCAATAAATGTCCGGATTACTTACGTCACTTCCAGCGGTGCCATTCGTCGTGCGATGTAATTCAATGGGAGTTGCGCATTCGTTGTTGTAACGGTTGCACAGGTGACATGTAGGTATTTTCGGAGCTCACGTTCTCTGTGTTTCTAATAATTTCTAGGCTTGTTGGTCGAGAAGTGCTTCCTTCGTTTGTTGACCAGTTGAACTGCCTCGATGCCAGGCAACTCATACCTATGTCGGTGACAAGTTCTGCTGGGCGTGGCGTTAGGCACAAAGATAATACCTTCAGAAAGCCGCTCGCTGTAGCTTCGCACGCCGATGTCAACAAATTCAACATACAGTACAAATCTGCGAAGGATAGCCCATTGCTGAACGACCTAATAATCTATCGCGAGAAAGTCACCCAGGAAATTTACCAGGTATCGTATAACATTCCCGATAATCTTTCGGATGCATTATCGATGCGCTTTTAGCATGCAGCTTTGTGTCGCATTTGGGAGGCTGAAGTGGCTGACCAGCGTCGCAAAGAGCTGGTAGACCAGAGGAAAAGAGAGTATGTCATCTTGACTAAAGGTACATGGCGAAAATTTACCTGTTTTCAGCGTCGTTGAAAAACTCGAGAGCCTCGGATTGGGAGATGAGCTTGAATTACTGCGATCGGACGCCTCGGTACTAACAGAATTCGACAAACTCATCGTCAGACAAGACCAAGAGTTGACCGATTCTTGTGCGTGTGTAACGCGCCCTTTATCTCTGTACTGAGTCTCACACGTTTCCAAAGCATGTCAAGTTTCTCTACCGAGGCTTCAGAATTTTCTGGAAATCAGAAGAGCTCGAAGGCTTACTGTCCTCCTCCAAGACTGTTTCAAGAATCTTGCCGTTGTTGTAAGCGATATAACCAGGACATTAAAAATTGATAAGACCAACAAAGTCTTTCCTCAAGCGATAGACATTTGTCTACTCTCGGAAGTCCGATGCATGATAGATGTCAAAAACCCTGAGGTTATGTCAGCGGAAGCCTTTGTAGACGCACTTACCCTTCGTCTACCTCCCTTGTTGTTAGCCTGGAGCCGCCAGGCCAATAAGCAGCTTGCAGATCTAGTTCGCGCGCAGCTGTGCGGCATCGATAATGACGTCGACCCTCTCAAACTCGCCGCTTTGGTGTTCCGCTGCTCCAATTGTCGATTACATGTCACTTATCCATCAGCACTCACCCACCCTTGCCTACATGCTAAGACATTTGACAAACCGTGGGTCCAACTTCCAATGGAAACAACGGCGCTTGGTAGAGCGATGTCGCCAGTAGAAGTTTACGAGAAAGCAGCAATCGAAGCCTTCGAGATGCACCCATGGAATTGCAATGTTCTGGAAGCAGACGGGTGTACCAAGCGAATACATAATCTCTTCCAAGCTCTCGGACGAGACCCGAATTCTACTGCGGTGGATGACATGGAATCTTGTCCAATTCGAGTAACTTGTAAGAGTTGTTCGGGAAGTCGGAATCGAATGATTCTGACTTACCGCACCGCCGTATGTATATTCTTTGATCTGCTTGTGGGTCCATGCTCACTTCTATCTGCAGCTCATTCACTTGGTACGAAACCACAGCGACAGCAAGGAGGATGCCATGTGGGGTGTTGTCGTATGATCCTCAAGTTGCGCGGATGGACCTGCTCGAGTTCAGAATTCATATATCCAGTACCCTTTTCATTGTGTATAACTGGTTTTTGGTGTAAAGCCTCAAGCAAGAAGCCTCTGTTTGTGGTTGTTCATAAAGTTCATCTGTGGATCTCTACTGTCGTTACAGACTTCAACTTACAGTAGCGCTATGCAGTATTTGTTCCTGTTGTATGCAATTGACAATCATATCTCCAGCTAAGAGGACCGGCTGACCATGGTGCGCAGGCGTCAAAGTGCCAGCAGAGTGCGTCAATCTCAAACATGTGTGCATGAGCTTTGCCTATGGTACTGCATTATTCTTTGCAGTGTTTCAAACCTTCGTACAATGTGTTTTCCCTGCATAATATCCGTGAGCACTCGTTCCGGCTTATCGGGCATGCTGGTACATTTAGACAAATATGGTGGCCCCGAGGGAATACGCTGGTTCACATTCTCAGTCAGTGCTTTGGATTTGCTGAACAACTTTCAATATTTGCTCTGGTTGGCTCTCCGTCATTTCCGATTGCTCCAAACACTACTTTAATGTACAAGAGTTCATGGGAAGATATAAAACGGATCATAAGCGAGGAGGATGTAGTAGAGGAGGTATCACACTATCCTGAAGCATGAATGTGCATGAGTACTTGACATGTTTGCAATGATGTTTTACGATTTTCCTAGCATGAGCCGCCACAACGATACCTTGTTCCAATCTGCTGCATTTTCTTGTCGTCCTTGGTTCTTCTGTTGCTCGACAGCCCAGTCGTAGACAGTCTTCATTTGAGGATAGGCTTCGTGGCTTAACTTCAGTTGTGATTCAAAATGCTCATGTTGCCCAGTTGTTCGTGCCGTGTGGATATTTTCAATATGCTGAACCCTGAATTACATTCAAGTTGACATCAAAAGGGAGAACAACTGTGAAACTCACAATTCTTGCGTTGATTTATTCAACGCTAAAAGGATGGTAGCTAAAAATCCAGGAATGGAGGGAAGGGTTCGACCCGTTGCGCGTTTATAGGATGCATGTTGCTCAGACATGGTGAGCACATCCCCAATAACTACGAGTATCTGGTGTTTGTATTTCTCAGGGTTCTTCCATTGAACTGTTAGCCGCTGTTGATGCTTCTCCTGTCTAAAATGCTTTACCTTGAATACGGCAGCAGCGACATGACCAATATCTTTCGGGTCCTTGGTGGAGTTTAGAGCAGGATATAAACATATACAAGATGAACTCACAATCACCCCGAGTTTCGAGTCCTCTTTGAGTCCACGAGTCATTACAGCCACGGTAATAGAACCAATGAAGTCGTTGTAATTATCTAGGAAGAATCCTGGGCGCAGGATCCTGAAACACTACAATTAGTTGAGTCCAGTCTCAAATTTGAGAGGCTCACGTCCATGGGAGACCCCTCTCGCCCAGGGCCTGGACATGCCGCTCTGCAAGTACTTTGGCACGACCCGACAGCTTCTCCATCTCATCGCTCTGTTCGCCACCACGTTCAGCGGTAGAGTAAATGTATACTGACACCCCATATTCGAACGCTAGATCCGCCATAAACTGTTGTACTCTAGTATAAATATGCTTGTGCAATAAAATATTTGAAACAATTGCACCTTTCCCTGTCTCTCCTCCCCGTCTGCGTTCGCACCAAGCCCGGGGAACGCCAGAACACAGAAGACACCCCAGATTCCACCTGAACCTTTTGCATCTTCGTAGACTTTCCGCACGGACTCTGGCGAGTCGAGGTCTGCCTGGACCACTTGTACGTGCCTTTCCTGGACTAAGCGCTGTGCGTTCGGACTGGAAGCTGACCTAGTGAGAGCCAGTACTCGAAAGGGTATGTCATCCGAGTCCGAGGTGGGTCGAAGAGCCTCGATAAGAGCTCGACCTTGTTTGCCTGTAGCACCTGCCACTAGGATAAGTTTTGACATTGTGCTGGATCAACTGCTGGATCAACTGCTGGATCACCAATTGAGGAGTTGGGGTATCATTAACCTTGTGACCCAGGCTTGCGTGTATAATTCGCATGGTCTTATGTCACTGTGATGCTCAGGTTATATTTGGCCATGATGCGCATCAAAGTTCAATGACTCCGCCGTGATCTGGATTTTCAGTCTTTGTATTGAAAACTTCCGCCAATCTGACGAGGCTCCCTTTCATTGCTATGAATGATCAGGTCCTTATTCCCAACATCAAACCGACACCACAAAGGAGTTTGCCAAACAACCGATAACTTCAATAGTGAGCCAACTGGTGGAACGAGTCGATTAGCATCGCCTGGCACTAGACCGTGCTTCGTCTTCCTTAGACTGGGCCAGGCCTTTATCATGATAGATGAAGGAAGATAGTCGTTTCTTCTAGGCGGCACTGAAAAGACGGATTGGACCCGCGACCGTGCTAAGATCTGCTTGAGTTGTAAGTAATCTTTACATTTCCCTGGGGCAATCCCAGTGCGGTCTAGCCTCTCCGTCATATGTTTCTCGACACTCGAGAGAGGTATAGATGTAATCGCTGTGATCGAGGGAAGGAGCACATACACTGTTTCATACATTGGGACTTGAACTCCCAGATCATTGCTGACTTTAGCCATACAGGATATAAAAGTAACTGCAAGGAAAGCGAGGGAAGTTAGACGGACCATTGCTTTATTAACAACAGATCAAAACGACCAGGCATGATTTGTGCGATCTGACCCCATTCACTCACTTATGTTCTGGTGCAGAAATGTCAGCTCCCTTCGCTTCCTCAGCAGCGTTCATGCTGACTATCCCGATGATGACTCTGTCAAAGAAGTCACGTTACGTGCTGCAGGATTCGAGATACACTCTGACCGGCATGCTCTTCTCCAATGGCTGAACGGCACGAAAGACGATGTACCAGTGACTAAAATCGTGCAGCTGACGTGTCAAGCTGGCTACTATGAGCCTGTTGTGACGTGTACAGATACCACCATTCGAAACCAGGTCATCCCTGTGGGAACATTTTCTCGTGCACAGAGAGACCAGATTCTCCTCGCCAATCAGATCAAATTTCAGAAGACCTCGATTATCAACAACTGCAGGGTTTGGTTGCGAGAGCTACTGGTGGCCATGGTCGATGGGGAGCTCATCACTCAGGTGAAGCTGAGAACTGCCAGCAAAGAAGATGGTGAACACTGGGCGCCGGACAGGGAGTAAAGTGCTCTTTGTGTATTAACACTTGTTGTAAGCAATCGGCAATTGATCGGGGCGTATTGATACATTGTTGAAATAATTGCTCTAAGTTCTTGAATAAGAAGGTAGGTCTGCAGACGCGCATAAACGGCACAGGCATTAGTATCAAACAACAAGCTCTTTATACAGCGTCATCACTTGTATCCAGATGATATCCCTTGGCACTGATTATCGACATCTCCATATGACTGGAGAATGGCCCAGATAATGAAGGTTGGGTGAGACTGGGGCCCAGACCATGGGTCCCGTAGCTCAGGCCCGAACAATCTTCCGCGGATGGATCAGAATAGAAATTACGCGTGCCAAGCACGAGCCGGCTCCCAAGGATGATCGTAGTTGCAATAAGCACTGAATTCGTGATCTCCAGGTAAATTGACTAAATGGAAAGGCTTAAGTGACCTGAAGGGTGAATCGTCAAGAACCACATTACCGGAAGACCAAGATACAACGCCGTGGCGATACCACATCCCGCCATTTCGCTAATAAGCACAAGAGAGTTGAATTGACGACGAAAAGGATAATATAATAACACTTACACAAAGAAGTAGATCGTGTTGTACTTGACCAGTGTCGCCATCGTGTTGTGAACTCTCTTCCCAGCAATAGTATGAGTATTCTTCATGTGCTTGAAGACAACGAAAGTGGCAAGGACGAAAAGTAGAAGCTCGAAACAAAAGATAGGCATGTAGATGGCCGTGAAGCTTCTATCGATAGTCGACGTCGCGCACATGTTGAGAAGCCCGGGTATGGGTTCATTCGTATATGTTAAGGAGTGATCGAAGTTTAGCGCCAGGACCGTACAAATGGTTGCGATTTCGAGCACAAAGCAGACTCCTGTGCACGCCAGAATCTTCTTGGACTTGCGATACATGGCGTAAATGCGCAGTTGCATAATTGCTAGTGATACCATCAGTACTTTTCTGCGGATATGGACGAAACGGTATACTTTGTGTGGCCCATACTGACACAAAAGGCCCGTAGGATTGGAAGTGAAATAGAATGCGACCTGCAAATGATATCAGCTTTGAAAGAAGAGTATCTGCAGAAGACTACATACAACTGATGCAAAGAGTGTCGTTGATTAGCGAGTGAATATAGATCGGAGATGTAAGCTGGTTCGCGTGGACTTACGTCTAATAGGAACTCGTTAGTATCATATGTTGTAGGACAGTCTCGCTTGTCTTACATTAGCTGAAAATGTCGAGCTCATAAATACTATGGTACGGTCGTCAGCGACACAAATCAAGACCGAAAAAATGAAGCCAAACATATTGCACTAATTCTGGAAGAAAGATGAGTATGTTTTGTTAGACAGAACATATTACTTACATTGAGATAGCATCTCCAAAGTAGCGGTTCTACGGAAATTGCGGCATCAGACGCCTGGCGTACCAGCGAGCTATAGTACCACTGACCGTAAAGTAAAGGTATGACACAAGAGACTTTGATCTTTTCTGAAGGACCATGTTCACTGAGGTGAGGCTTCTACGAGCCACCGAGAAGACATACCCAAATCAAGTCCACCTGTTCGTAGATATGTGAACGATTCTCGGCCGAGGACCAATAAAACTCACCTCTCTCTGAGAACAGAGTACTAAATTGAGATTTATCAGATAAAACACCTTTCAGATGTTGCGAGAGAAACTCACCGTGATCGTACAAGACAACGAATGTTGCTGCCACTAGGGAGGAGGTATTTAACACTCAGGGGGTGTCGAGTACAACGCCAAAACTAGTACTCACATTGAAACATCCTACCCATCTGAAGGATGCGAACATCGTCGAACAGTATGGATAGCTCAGCTTCCATGTTAATCTCCTCGGGACTTTAGTCATGACATTACCGGCAATATATACGTTTTACACTCACCTATAGGTTGGGGGATCGCGTCGTTAGTGCTAAGAAGGCGGCCCCGAGATTCATCCATGCACTGTTATATCCCCTCTCAGCTCTGTCTACCGTGGAACCAAAATCCAGACGCACTATGCTTAAAAAGGGCGGGAATCGTTATCACTCGTCACGATCGTTGGCCCGACGTTGGTCTACAGCCTGAGGACCATTATATAATTTTAGTTCAATATCTGATCATCTTGCACAGGTATTGGCGACAGAATCGGAAACCAGGCCCCTCGGGAAACGAAAAAGCGCTGCTTCACTGATTGAAGTTGAAACGTCGACAGGCAATCAGAACGCAAGGTGAGCTTTGTGATGTTTATACGCCACTGATCAGCACTGCAGTGGATATTCGGAGAGATAATGCTCCATCGCAGCAGGGCGTAGGGCAAGCGTGGAGTTTGGTAAATTTGATATCAAGGATCCGAGACCCGGTGAGAAATTCATGGTCGACCGATGAGAGCGAACGAGCGTTCCTGAGCGCCTGTGCAATGATACGACTCTTGCGGGGATAGCAGGGAATAGCACGGCCATCGCATACGGATGCAAATTTATGAATAACCTGTTCCGTCGAGCAGACGTAATGTACAGCTGTGCGCACTTAAGATGAATCGTGGTCCCATCGGGGTGTCTATCCACAAATCAGTAAACGGTGATGAGCGCGCATATGTTGGGGCCTACTGTCTTGGGTCAGTCGAAACGTGACTTTGATTCAATATGATATTGCATATCTTGTGCATATCGGTCCCATAATACTACAGCACAGCACAGCCCAAAGTCCAAAAAGAAACAACAGAGCAAGAAATAAATTTACATGCACACAGAATTACCGTGACCATCAACAAAGGATCGTGACTAAAAGAATCGTTCAAAAGGAATGACGCCGAAGAAGAGATCAACTCTTGAAAAAGTACAGATCTGGTAAGGTTCTATGGTCTTTGAGAGATATCTCAGTGCCCGAATAGTCGGAAGATGAGATAGAGTAGGGATCCCATGAATCGGACTCCTGATAGGGCTGCACTGTGTTGGGGTCAGCAAGGATGACTCCGTACCGATGAACGTTGTAGTGTACTTACAGCGCGATAAACAGGAAACTCAAATAAGGGTTAAAACTCGAGCCCTGGGATGTCACAAAGTGGGTGTTCACCCAGTTCAAAAACGCTTGCGAAGTGAACACAACAATCATCAGCCTATAAATTAAAAGATCAACAAAGTCTCCTTAGACAAAGACAATAACACGCAAATCGACTCACATGTTCGTCCCCACCCACGCAAGTACAACGTTAGTACGGCTGTTCCGGTCGTGGTCGGCTTGCTTAGTAGCAGCATCACGGTGAGATTTCTCTTCTGGAGCTTTGACCTTGAGTGCTGAGCGAGATGCTGCCCACATGCGGTCGACGTCTTCGCGGGCGGTGGGGATCTCGACTTCCATCATGTCCTTGCCATTCTCGCCTTTGACCTTCTTGGCTCCGCCAAGATCCTTCGCAGCGCCGTTGTCTCCCTTGGTCCCCCTGGACATATCGTCAGATTGCAAGGCAAGAGACCAGTGGGCCGATCTTACCAGGTAACATCGTGCAAGTTACACATGGCATACATCACTGTCAACCAAGGTCAATAACATTCCCGTACACAATGAAAAATACCCATACTCAAGATATTAACATCTACGATGATAACATCAGCGTCGCGATTACCAAGAAAAACGACATAGGTTCTTACAACTCGGGAGCAGGAACATATATTGGATGAACGAAGTGAACATGTGCCATGGCTCAAAGTGCATGAACGATGAGAAGAAGTACAAGCCATACGTTGCAGCAAGTGAGATGACGATCTCCCGAAATGTTTGGTTCGTAGCGACGAGGCTAGACAGAAGCGATAAGCAATCGCACCAACATACTTAGATCACTAAAATGCTCACTGAGGAAAGTCCTTCCATCCAGCGACGGAATGAGGTACAGCAAGGTACACCGTCCATCCGGCGCACCAAAGTGTGATCATGTTACAAATACCGAAAAGTACCATGCAAAGCGAATAAATCCATTTGGAACCCTGGAGACAATGGAGTTAACCTTTGCAAATTGCCTGTCGGTGGTCAAAGTACAAACCTGTGGCCGGTTTCCTAGCGAACAAACGGTGACGATGAACAGGAGGGCGATGTAGAGCTAAAATGACACTTAGAGCCCTTTCCCGTTTTTAAAGGACCTGCTCCCTACCTTCAGGAAAACCAGGAAAATATCTTGTCCCGCTCCTTGGCTCAAGAAGTTGAAGGCACCATTTGTGGTCGTAGTTGCCGATGAAACCAACTATGATAACCCACATCAGACTCATGGACGTACGAAGGTAAGAAACTACTGACAAAGAAGAAAGCCAGGTAAAAGTTCGCAAGTGACGTCCATGTGAATATGAGCTGGACTGCATTGTAAATGAACTCAATCTTTACGAGTTCTTAATATTAGTAATGCGGTGCTGATGAATCTCCGTGTGTACGAACCTGGAGTACAAGCATACGAATGGGATTTTGCCCAGATGTCCAGATCCTATAGAAGAAGATTGTCGAATGGAAAGAAGCAAATAGGGACCCGTTCAGCCATCGGCGACGCTGAGAGATGAATTCGGGGACCTGGCGAAATATGTAAAAAACATATCAGTGGTCTGATTGCGACTCACGGTTGTAGGGACATCAGTAGCAGCCTTGGCACTCTTGACGTATTTGAGACTGTCGAGCGGGTTGAGGGAGCCGTGCAGCGTTTAAGGTAACATTTGACTTACATCCAACCTTCCCTTTTCTTGGTGACAATTTCGAAACACAGGATACGATCCTCAGCCAGGTACATGTTTCGCTCTGGAACAATGGTTAGTGGGACAATAATTTGGAGGAAGCATATCGCATACCAAAGAGCCCAGCACCGTCAGCACCCCCGCCATGCATTGCCTCTCCCTTGAAATACGAGGCAAGGGGACCCTTGCCATCAGGACCGTTCAGGAGGGCCTTGTATCTGTAGGCGCTAAATGCACCAGGAAGCACGCTGATGTAACCGAACACACTCTTTTGGCAAATCAGAATATTGATCGTGTAGTCAACAATGGTCCACCTACCTCGAGAGGTTTGTCGAGAATATTAGACATTTTATACTATCATACCATGTCAAAATCGATGCGTGAAACCAGAACTACAACCGTATTACCTCGAAGTTCTGAGAAGCAGCTAGAGGACTCGTCAGGAGCAGCGAGCAAGCTCTGCCAGTGTCGACACAAATCCTAGACAGAAAATTTTAATGAAACGAAGCACGGGGCGATGAGTTGAACGCACTCTCCACAGGCTCCTCCAACATTGGAGTGTCTATCGAAGCCTAGAGAGTATCATCAGGCACAATCTCGAGCGAACGATATTCACTCACATTTCCACAGCTCGTAGATTGACGTGCCGGTTGGCTTGGTACCAACGTCCAGGAGAACACAGACTACGTATGGAGTCAGTGTTATGAACCCCTCGTGGGAGGACACGCCTACCATTCGGGTTGATCAATGGACCGAAAGCGTTAAAGAACCAGCGGTGGCTGTTGAGCTTCTTTTTGTTCTGCTCTTTCAGGCAGAAGATGATCTGAACTGGGCAGTGCCCAGTAGACACCTCCCCAGTCTCCGTAACGACCACGTTCGAAGTATATCTGTAGGTCGTGAATTTAACCAAGGTATAGTTTCCACTCAATCTACTCACTCGAAGATGTGAGCAGTCACGTCCTTTCCTGCCACCGAGTCCTTAGCGATACCCTCTTGGTAACAACCCATCTAGGGATAGCTTATGAGCAACAAACCCAACCGATAACGGGTAAGCTTACAAGAGTGAGAACTTGAAGCGTCCGCTTGTTGACTTTGCTGCGTCCATCTGAGACGATACATACAACGACCTTTTTCCACCCCTCAGGGCCCCATGTTCTCGATCTCGTCCGACCACAAAGGTGGGCAATATTCTTGATAACGCTGAAAATAGATTAGGCACATGTCCCAACGTCCACGGGCGGAACTTACGCGTTCATAGTCTTCACAAAAAGAACTTCATCTTCATTGTACATAGTCATAACGATGAAAAGCTCAGTATGACGGCCATAGAGATACGGCCTGAGGGAATATTTCCTGCGCATGAACTCGTCGGGGTCGCATGTGGCAGCAGTGTATCGCATTTTGGTCATTTCCTCGGCGCTACTCATGCCCTTTGGCACGATGTGGGTGGGGACTGCAACATCAAGGACCAAATTACCGTTCTGGAGCTCGACATGGCGGACAGAGCGACGTTTCATGAGTTTCTCTCTGGCTACAGAGTATCCTGTACTCATTTCTCTGATTGGGCCAGGGCGTATGGGAGGGTAGTTTGGTTGGTATGCATGGTATGGCATTGAGGGGACGGGGGGAGTGTGGATGTGAACCTGGCTCATCTCGTACTGGGGGTTGAGGTGCACCTGAGAACCATGGAATTGGCTACTCTGGACGGATTTGGCAGACCCTGGTCTGTCGTCCCATTGGTTGTCATAAGCAGGGTATTGTTGGTTATGATTAGTAGGCGGTTGAGGGGGAAAACCGGGGTGAATTGGTGCAGAATCATAATAGGGATCTTGCTGGCGGTATGCCATTGTTCTGCTATGATATTTTGCGGATGCGGAGAGGCGATAGTCTACGCTGGCTAAACAAATTAAATGGTCAGTCGCACAAAACGAGTGTTGCGATTGAAAGAGAGACTAAAATGAATGACTGGGGGATCCTAGCCGGTAGACAGGAACTTTGTCAAAAAGTACTGTCAATGCGGTTGAGGAAGATATATTAGCGCTGGTCAGTCTCAACCGTTGTCCACTCGACAATCAAAATTAACACGGCGGCCATAAAAGGAAGCCACGGTTCACATTGTACCGCAAGGTGCAACAAGATCATTTGTTTTAAAGCTATAGCGATAAGGGAGTTCTTATACCAAGTCTAGCTACAGGATTATATAGTCTAGCTCTTCGGAGGTAGTCGTCACAGTGAAATGGTCTCGAACAGTGGCGCTTCCAAGAGGGGGCCATCCTGGGACCCGCTGTCGTTGCGCTTGCAAGGTACAATCAAACGTTCTGACGGCCACCTGTGCCCATCCAAGGGTCCTGGCAGATCTTGGATCCTGACTTGATGTTGCTTACATTTATCACGCTGGCATAGGACGGCGTTTTGCTTCTGCTGAGAAAAAAAAAGAATAGCTATGCTAATTACAGACATAGTACATGATTTGGTCTCGTTCTCGTCACATTGTGATCAAATGGATCAGTGCACAGAAAGTCGAGAAAGGAGAACGTGGGATGCAACGGCTTTATGACTAGGAGCCAGCACTCCGAGTCATGGGGTCATCGCCCTCGCGCCTAAGGTCTCGCACCACGATCATTGGACAAAGATATTCGAAGAATTTCGAACACAGCAACCTGAATAATCATTGTTTCACTGTACGGCATGACATCGAACTTCACGCAGTTAGCTCACCGAATTTGGGGGTCAAGGGTAGTGGAGCAACAATACTTTACAATGGACGTCGAAGATGAGCTGGACCTCTGGTGTACTGACCAATTTAAACTCCGGTTCCCACGAGTCTTCCCCATTACTTGTTTGTTTTCTCTCCTTGTTCATCTACGTAGCTCTGTCTATTCCGTTCTTATCTCTCAAACTATCACAATAGTCTCAAAGTTCAGCTCAAGACTCGCTCGGTGAGTAGTCTAGTTTAAGCTGTTTTTCAAGTAATTCTCTATGTCGTTGGGCACTGTAATGAGCGGCCTCGAGGTTACCACGTTGGCCTTGACATTGTCAAAAGCCTGCATAGTTTCTCTGGCTCCCTATCGCCATCAAGATCCCTCGGAGCCCTTTCCTTTCTTTCCTTTTCACAAGCGATTACCTCTTCCATGTGTTTCCCGCGCTTCCTAGTTCGACGTCAGCCACCTCCGATACAACCGTAATTGCCACGACCCGGAACACACTATAACCTGCCCTTCTTCACTATTTAATCTGCTTCTCAATTTCTTCTAGTCTCTATTAAACCCCCATACTCACTTAACTTTCTTTTCGTCAGCCCCATTTCATCTTACACCCTCGTAACGAACAATGGCAGACAGCTCAGCACACCGACTTGACCTCCGTGTCGGTGGGAAATACAGACTCGGCAAGAAGATTGGCTCGGGTTCCTTCGGTCAGTTTACCACATCCTCAATCGCTCCCTTTTTTACTCATTTTAACAGGCGATATCTACCTCGGAATCAACATCATCTCCGGTGAAGAAGTCGCCATCAAACTTGAGTCCGTAAAGGCCAAGCACCCCCAGCTCGAGTATGAGTCAAAGGTCTACAAGACACTCGCCGGCGGTGTCGGCGTTCCCTTCGTACGCTGGTTCGGCACCGAGTGCGATTACAATGCCATGGTCTTGGACCTTCTCGGTCCCTCTCTAGAGGACCTTTTCAATTTCTGTAACCGCAAATTCACTCTCAAGACCGTCCTACTCCTTGCGGACCAACTCGTGAGTAAATCCCACCGCAGTCATTGTCTTCGAGAACTGACGCGCCACTGTATCGCCATAGATATCCCGTATTGAGTACATCCACTCACGCAACTTCATTCACCGGGATATCAAGCCAGACAACTTTCTCATGGGCATAGGCAAGCGTGGCAATCAAGTCAATGTCATCGACTTTGGTCTCGCGAAGAAATTCCGTGACCCAAAGACCCACTTGCATATTCCCTACAGGGAAAACAAGAACTTGACCGGTACTGCCCGCTACACCTCAATCAACACCCATTTGGGAGTTGAGCAGGCTCGTCGTGATGACCTCGAGTCTCTTGCCTACGTCCTCATGTACTTCTTGCGCGGCGCCCTCCCCTGGCAGGGACTCAAGGCTGCTACTAAGAAGCAGAAGTATGACAGGATCATGGAGAAGAAGATGACCACTCCCACCGATATCCTTTGCCGCGGCTTCCCCAACGAGTTCGGCATTTTCTTGAACTACACTCGTGCGCTTCGCTTTGACGACAAGCCTGATTATTCTTACCTTCGCAAGCTCTTCCGCGACCTTTTCGTTCGTGAGGGCTTCCAGTATGACTACGTCTTTGACTGGTCTGTCCAGCGTGGCACCCAAGATGATGGCGCCAGCACCAGCCAGAAGGCCACTACTGGCAGGCGAAAGGTTGTTCAAGAGGAAGAAGAACACCGTGCAAGCGACAGGATGTAGGTGCTCGTCACATTTCTTTCATCTTTTTGCCTCGCCAAGGTCCTAACTTTATTTATAGGCTTCGTTCTCACACGCGTCAGCAGCAGGCAGCTGCTGCTCCTGCCGTGAGCCAACCCCGTCCTCGTGGTAGGGACGACCTCTGGTAATCGCATCCTAGTTCCTCTTGGTTTGTTTTCGTGTGCAGGGCACGCCCCGAGTGCGACCGAGAATGGGGGTGGAGGGAAGGTGCAGAGGTAGCTCGGTCGCTGTTGGATATGGTGTCATAGATGGTCTGTCGCGGTTTTGCAAGTCCGGTTGGGTCATCTTGCGGGTTACGAGGTCGAAACGTCACGGTGAGGGCACGCCAGGTCAACTTGTGCTGGTTTGCTCTCACATCTTTCATCACGACGCGTTCAATTCCGACATCCCGCATTCATGCCCTACGTCGCAATCACTTTGCATTCCTTGATCGCTTCGCATTTCGAGTATATCTGCGACCCGCCATGCCGTCGATGAAGATCACACACTTGCCTCTCCTTATGTATTGTACGGACGCTATTTCTCTTCACGTCGCTTCTGAGCTTCCCTGCATGTACGCAAGGATGCAAGGAAGACGGCTGCCTACTTCCTTACTCGTTTGATACGTCTCTTCCCATTAGCGCCCGTTGATAAGGGTTCTCATCTTGTTGAACTCCCCATGTTTCCCAACCCATAATCCTGATCCAAGCCATTTGAACTCGCATCACTTTTTTTCTTCATTCATTTCCCTTGCACCGTCACCATTCATGATCATAGATTCCCCGCTGTGACCACACGCTCGTTGGATATCTTTTTCATATTTCTTCCTTTAGTTTTTCCGATCACTTATCACATCCCCCCATGCGCCAACATTAGTGTTTTTTTTGTCCTTCTGTTCTCCCCTTTACGTATACTTTGGTGATTCGTTGCCTTGGTTTTGTGGAGGTGCGCGGACGGAAGAGGGCGCCGCGATTGGGTTTTTGGAGTGAAGTGGAAGAGAGGATAGGGCTTTTGTAATCATGACAGACAGTATCATACGAATATTTGAAATTCATCGAGGTTGAAATCGTTCCTTCGTGTGCAGATACGAAAAGGACACGATGTGGTTGGACTAACCCAACTTGTACTTATTCAAGTAGTGGCGCGGGTCATCCTGGATGTGTCATTGGAATCAACCTAGTACAGGAGCGATGAACTGATATTCAGAATCAAACTATTTGCTTCAACCTTGCTTGCTGGAGTGATGTTCTTATCACCACAAGTGGCACTATGTCAACTATTTCAATTCAACGTAACTACTACATATCACAACTTGGCAAATGATACGTAGGCTCGGTCAAGAGACTGAGACTTTCGTCCTGGGTTATTTAATTTGAGACACTAACAGAGTCGATCCCGGATGAACCATGCACAACCACCCCGATGTGTTCTTAGTCAAGTTCATGGAATGCATTTCAGCAAACCACGCAGGCCAAGCGATCATGCTGGGTGGAACGGGCAGAGGGTCCGAAGTCAACGCCGTCTGAGAGAACTAAGCAATGAATCGGAAAGCCAGAACGACTGACATACCAAATAAGTTCCGGTGCCTTGGAGAAATTCTCGAAGGGACCAAAACCTTCATGAGAGGAAAGGGCCATAAGGGGACTGCGATCATCATTTGATCAGATCGTGTTTCAGAGGATCATTTCTAAGAGAAAGCTCACCCCATCCACTTTGCCAGGCCACAAGCTCAACCATCGTTGAGACAAACTGGGAAGGCGAACCAAAACTACCACTTTGGCAGAAATGGAGTTAGCTCGAGTCACCCTGTGTAAGGTGCATTACAGTAAGAACGATGATGTCGAGGAGATCAGCTTACTGGCGCCACTAGCAACCAAGTTCGTCTCGCAAAAGGTGGGGTTACGAGTAGATAGTACTAGTTTCCCGAAGGAAAGGAAGAGAAGGGCTGCGGGGTTATTATATAAACGGATATCGTGTTTAGGGGAGGTCCATTGGAAACCTCGCTGAATCCAGCACTCTTTCCTGACGATCCACTGGAATGATCGTAACCACGTCCAAAGCCATGTGTTCTATCGTATCGGATGCCGCATATTTCATGCATCATGCACGACGTGTTTCAAGAAGTAAGCCTTGGAACGCTGTATGTATATTTCCGGCCCACTGATGGAACAGTCCTTAATTCAGGGAATCCAAACAGCAAATTAACCCTCAGGAGGTAGTGAACAGCATTGATAGCCTTTCTCTTTCGAACGAGGAAGGCCCTCTGTCTCATCCTCGTTGGATGCCTCATGCTTGCCTTTAGATCCGCGCCTGTCCCTGACATTTACTCGGGGATACATAGCCTTTATAATTGTGATTTCTCTATCCGAATCGGCCGTTCTCTGATGCTAAACGCCATGAGGCCGTCTGGAGAGCGCTCGGCTGCATCAGTGATGATAACTCTAAACAATCCTATCGGGCCCTGACCGGAACCAGTCTATCCAGTGCTTGAGCAACCTTCTCGGTATTGATCCAGTCTGACAGTCGAATACCGCAGTACAGCCTTGGGCCGCAACATCAGGCTGAGGATATATAACTGCTTTTGCTGACCACGAGCTTTTAGTAGATCTTCAAGCTTTCAAGAATGAAAGTGCTGTATCCAGCGGAGCTTCTAATGGACCTCCCCTAAACACGATATCCGTTTATATAGCCCCGCAGCTCTTCTTCTTTGGGAAACTAGTACCATCTACTCGTGACCCCACTCTGCGAGACAGTCTGCGGTTCCCCGGTGAGCTAACTTCCTTGACACCTTCGTCGTTCATCATTCGGAAATATTCGCCTACCCACTGTTGTCTCTACCGTTTGGTGAGCTCAAGCGGCCGGGAGGGGGGATTGGTGAGCTTTCTCTAGGAAACATTCTTCGAACACGATCTAACGCGATCGCAGGCCCGGGGTCATCCATGTCTTGTCCTTCAGAAAGTTTCAGGTCCTGTCGTGACACTAATACTGTCTTGAAGGCGCCCGGAGCTTATTAGGTACATTTGTCGTTGTTGCTTCCTGATCCTCTGCTTAGTTCTGTCAGACGGTTCCGATTTCAGAACCTTGCTCATTCTATACGCCATGATCTGTTCGGTCTGCCTTGTGTGCTTGGACGCATTCCTTTGCACGCCTAAGAACTCGTCATAGGGTTGTCTGCGCTCCTCTGATCGATATCGTTAGTATCTCAAATTAAATGACCCAGGACGAAAGTCTCGAGTCTCTCGACCGAGCCTACGTATCATTGGTCAAGTTGTGATACGTAGTAGATAGCTTGAAATAGTAGGAGTTGACGTCGCACTCTTCGTCATAAGAACGCCGCCGTCTTGAAGATGCGACTGCCAGTCTCCGTATCTCCTCTAGCGGTATTATCACAGCCTGAGGCCAAAGGCTTTGAAGCTCATGAAGCGTTGCGCAATTGCAATCACAACTTTTGATTCACAAGACATGGCGAATATTATGATAGGAATTACGTGTAAAACACATCACCTGACCAACACTTGACCAAGCAGAGCCTAGGCTGCACTTTATACTTGAACCTGAACTTAAGCGTACAAGCATAGGGCGGCCGCCCTAGGCTGACCACCGCTCATCTATACAACTAGCCAAGGGCCTATAATATTGGACATTCTGGCATAAGCATCTGCGAGTGCATAGCATTGTCACGCACTCTCGATCTCCTCGAAAATATCAACCCTGGCGCTACTATAAACAGGATGACTGATACCCCACGGAGCCCCAGACATCCTCTTTCGAACGGGCCCCCGTCCTCATCCTCATGGGTTTACTTTCTAGAATCCGTACACTTGGCCACCCATCATCCCATGGCCTTATAAATGCAATTTCTCTGTCCGAGTCTGTCACTCTCTGACTCATCTGTGATGCCAAATATCATGAAGGCATGTGAAGAGCGCTCAACAGCGTCAATGAAGGTAAAAAATCATGTCAGGCCGTAAAAGAGCGCTTGTCCGTCTGGTTCTTGAGCGTCATCGGTCCAGTGCGAGACCGCATTACAGCCTTTTGAACCTCCCGAGCCGCAACAGCAAGCTCCATATTTATATACATGCTGGCTGCTTTTGCAAATTAAACCACTCAGCGGCCTTTGTCTCTATCGCGGTCTCATTTTTCGCATACTGCTCTACCAGTGCTTGGTGATAAAA
The DNA here is from genome assembly GCA_016767475.1 of Suillus weaverae. Classification (NCBI taxonomy): domain Eukaryota; kingdom Fungi; phylum Basidiomycota; class Agaricomycetes; order Boletales; family Suillaceae; genus Suillus; species Suillus weaverae. The sequence goes on from MU179297.1 coordinate 1,710,476, forward strand.
ACGCGATTTTCCCCTACTGATGGCCACAACATTGAAGCAAGACGTCTTGCGAAATGACTATGTGTGAGTGAAGATGTCTAGCTTAAACGTGTCATCTGACCGTGCCATGCAAGTAGCCATGTCCAAAAGGACATTTTATCCACACCCCAGCCAGCTCATGCATTTCAAGGATCACCACAGAACAATAAGTACATGATATACTTCAATTCGGATAGTCTATTACTGATCAAATACGATATTAGAACACATAAAATTCTGCGGAAAATTCTCACTACCTTGGAGGACTCGAATATAACAGAGAAAGGGAACACAGACATATAGTACAGGTTCTGGGCGTCTTATAATGAGGTTGCAAAGAGCACGATGGCGAGTTTCTAGAACGGAACAACAGCGACATGGACATCCTACTCATTTCAGAATGTAAGCTACGGAATAATTTTGGTGCATGTATTTGGCTAATTTGATCGTAGTCTGGTCTCTTCTCCGCTGTCAATATTGCCTTCATTATTGCCATGCAACCCAACCCTACGACTCCCTTGTTGTGGCAACTCGTTCAGAACACATCCTCCAACACCACCATCTCACCTCTCGCTGCCTCAGCAGCAAACTCGCCAAATACCAATTGGTTTCAGAGCTTGGCATACATTGCATTGTCACTCGACCTTCTGGCTACTTTCGGGGCTGTCCTCGGCAAACAGTGGCTCAGCCATTACAAATCAAACGATCATGGAAAGCACAGACAACAAAAGTTAGACGGTTTGGAAGCATGGCACTTCCACGCTGTGCTGCAATCATTTCTCATGTTACTGCAAATCTCGTTCTTTCTATTTGAGATTGCTCTCTCAGCCTTCGTATGGAGTCAGCAAGGAGCTATAGAAATCGCTGTTATCGTGTCGACGGCGTTCAGCTTGTTTTTTTACTCCTTCATTGTGGTCGCCTCCTTGAAATCCCTGCGGTGTCCCTTTCAAAGCCCTGCTTCAGCACTCGTTCGCATCCTTTGGAGGCGCGTCAAGGATTGGCATTGGAAAGGGAGGGAAGAGATATCGTACGACCCTGGAGAGCTCGAGGAGAGTCAGGAGACGCTCTCCGTGGCATGATCGATGAGGTGGATATTCGAAGCTTCCACGGATCCGGAGGTGGATCACTTCGGCTGCCTGGCTGTTGCCCACCATCAAATGGACCCCTGAGGTGAACATGACAACTGCATGCTCATGCTGGACACTCACGGCGTGCTTCCATGCTGATGCCCTGCTCAGTCATCCAGCACGCCAAAGAGCTCTTGCGTGTGGGAGAGCCTTGCACCATCTCATATGTGATGAGACTATCCAGATCTTCATTCCCTCGAATTTCATGCACTTTGATTGGGAGTCCTTGTGGTCTGACTGGCGTGATCTCAGGCATGTATTCGTGCAGATCGGAGGTCACGTCCAGGGGTAAAAGTCGACAGGTCTCACGATATCCACCAGGGCCGCTTGGTTAAGCGACTACAATTGGGGACTTATTAACCAGGCTTACGATGCCGCAGTGAAACTACTCACCTCGGATTGGATGATGCCGGACGAAACAGGAGATCGGCGTTTCCGCGAGCTAACTCGGGTTCGGCAGATATTCGTCCCGGAGCTTATACTGCGACTGCACGTCATGTTCTACGCCTCTCGAGAGCATGTCTTCGTATGCAGTACCTGCAGTTATAACGCATCTTGAACAGGAATCTGAAGCGCGCATTGGAGCTTGCCAACATCGTTGCGGATTCGATGCACAAGCTGTATGGCAATTTCTTGCACCTGGATGGCCGAAGGCTTGGGGAGTACCTTGACGCTGTGTCGCGGGCGACGATAGCTGGCTTGGAAGGGGGTGGATCGGATCCTTTCAAGATTATTCCATCGTATTCGCACATTTTCTACTATTTGTTCTCTATCTTTATTTGACACCCTTGCTGTAACTATGACCTTGTTGATGGGCTGCGAGGTTGTGGCGGCTCGTCCCCTTCTACTCGTAGAATGGATGACCGATGATCTCTGCATTCTATACGACGCAAACGCATCAAAGAAGAGCCACACAAGTCCGTGGAGACAAAGGCAAAGACGAAGCATACCAGCCTATGTATCATTGTTCATGAGACACATTTTGCAGAAAGCAATGTATAAGAGCGAGTGAGTATAGCGGACTTGTATCATAAGGCGTGATTGATGTACAACAACGCATGGAAAAGAAACAACAAAAGTATCGCGCAGACATGATTCAAGTAACTGAGATCTAGGTAGGACAGCGGGGGAATGAAAGTAATCAGGTCACAGAAAATGTAATAAAATAGCGAATCGAGCCTCAAACTAGACACCTATGTGAACAAACACGATCTGCTGTTCCAATGGAATATTATGGCGCCTCAATTTCTTCACGGCCTTGTGCAACGCCACCGCAGCGCGCGTGCAGTCCAATCTTCCTGAATGATCGACTAGCTTGTCGTAAAAAGCAGACACAACCTGCCGTGCAACCTCGTCGTCGACGGACCACATAGAACTAATCACACTGCGAAATCCGGAGAATTGCATAGCCGCAGCGAGATGGATAGACTCGTCGAGGCTCTTCTCGCCGCCCACGGTAGTGTGGCAAGCCGATAAGAATGCGAACTCCGGGTTCTGCCAGTTAGATCGGATTATGTCCTTGATCATCAACGGCCCGTCACGCATTGCGAAGGAAGATTCAAATGGTTGTTGCCGATTCGGCATTCCGTGGCAGGCCAGGTGAAGCCACTGGTTATGGTCGAGTGCATCGAGTGCGCCCTGCACTGTTGCGTCGCTGTCCTCGAGCGACGTGAAGGACGACACGATGGGTACAAGACGCTGAGCTATGGCAGCTAATTCAGGAGCGACGCATCGCAGTTCCTTCCCTCTCTCCGGGCTTCCTTGACCAATTGCAACAAAATATTGAGTAGATGCATATCGAGAGACGCGCTGTCTCGCACGAACGAGTGTCGCCAAAGTTGGGGTGCAAGAGGATATGTAAATCTGCGATAAGTTGTCTCTCTCCCTCTCGTAGGGCCCTGCTGCATGCAGAGGAAGCAAAGTGAATTCAGCGGTGGGACACCACCAGATACGCGAGCCAGGGCGAACATTCAAAACCTTAAGGGCTCGGACCACGGGGTCAACGATATCACACCAAAGCTTGCGGAGGATGCCCACAAGCTTGTTCTGATGATCGGAACAACCAAATTGCTCCGCGACAGACTGAAACTCGGAGGACAAGTCGGAGACTTGGGTCTGCGTGATATGAATTGGAACGTGGACGGGATTCTGGTCACTCAGGACAATCAAGGCGTCGCAGCTGTACTGACCAGCATTGACGATGATGACAGGACCTTCTCCAGCCGCCTTCTGTAGGTCGGAGAACAGGGGAGGGAGGAGAAACCGAGACAAGTCGGGGAGCATGCGGATGCGAGAGACGACATTGTTCCATTGCATGGTCAATTGTCGCATTTGTGGGGACTGGTCTTCAGTAGACCGATCAAATGCGCTACGAAGGCGAAAGCTCAGCTGCTTGAACTCTTCCTCCAAGGCTGCGCCGGTGTCACCAAGCAGGGAAAGCTCATCCAACGGCGAGCTTAAGCGCGCCAGCTGAGTCCAGAATACCGCACGGCCCTGCTCCACCAGTTCCACAGCAGTTCTCAGCGCGCCATGACGAATGCTGCACGAGAAAGCGTCCACAGCAAGCGACGCCGTGGCCATTCTCACGACATCAAAATGACGTGACGAAGACGACAAGAGAGTGACATGCTGATCTAGGAAGTTCAATGCAGTTTGATATGCAACCAATGCAGAACCATGGTTTGTCTCCTCGGCAGCAATGGCCCATGACTTAGCAGCAGTAAGATCCATACGAGAGACTGCATGAGATATGTGGGGGAGTTGCAAGAACAGGCTAAATGTTTCATCAAGGTCAGACAGGACGCCCCACTGCGTGAATCTGTCTCGAAGGCTGTTGGCGAGATTGTTGAGAGACTGTGATCGATTAGAATGACCGGGGGGATGAAGGAGTAGTGCAGCCCGATGGAGCTCGATGGACTCATCAAGGTCAGACGGGACGCCCCGCTGCATGAATCTGTCTCGAAGGCTGACGGCGAGATTGTTGAGAGACGACGATCGATCAAAATGACCGGGGGGACAAAGGAGTAGTGCAGCCCGACGGAGCTCGATGGACTCATCAAGGTCAGACGGGACGCCCCGCTGCATGAATCTGTCTCGAAGGCTGACGGCGAGATTGTTGAGAGACCGTGATCGATCAGAATGACCGGGGGGATGAAGGAGTAGTGCAGCCCGATGGAGCTCGATAGACTCATCAAGGTCAGACGGGACGCCCCGCTGCATGAATCTGTCTCGAAGGCTGACGGCGAGATTGTTGAGAGACTGTGATCGATCAGAATGACCGAGGGAACGAAGGAGTAGTGCAGCCCGATCGAGCTCGATGGACTCGTCAAGGTCAGACAGGACGCCCCGCTGCGTGAATCTGTCCCAAAGGCTGAAGGCGAGATTGTGGAGAGATTGTGATCGATCATAATGACCGGGGGGACATATCTTCAAGGCCGCTCGATACCGTTCCACATCGTCTGCCATGCTCTGATACCACAATCAAGTTACACGAGGACTATCAAGAAGGCGGGGAGGATGAAGCCGAAGAGTGCAAGTGGGCAACAAGCGACAAGTACTGTCAGGTTATCATCAGCACAAAATCCAGATAGATAAGTTTGAATGGCAATGCGCACGCACATTAGTAGACCATTAGGACTAGTAGAAATCCGAGCAATGAGTGCTGAGTGCTGAGCGCCGAGTGGTGGCGGGCGCCACTCGACCGAAGTAGGAGAAACAGGCTGTTAAGAGGAAATGACATGCTGAGTGCGAGTCGATTACAACACGCTCTACGTGTCCACTGTGGTCGACAGCGACCAATTCACTACAGTATCCCGATAGATCGAAGCTAACGCGCTCTGCGCCCGCAAATGCGCAAGTCAAAGTGTCGAAGGCTTGTGAATGGCTAGTGCAACATGGGAAGCACGCCGACGTGCTCGTTCTCGGTTTGGTGGTCTTCTTCGCTTTCTCGTTGGCGGGTACATCGACAAACTTGGCAAACACATTTTTACTTGTTTTTGCCAATGCAACGTTCGTAAAGTTGTGCAACAATCGAGATTCGACATCAGAACTTCACTAGTGCGTGAATCATATATATATCCATCTCCCTCTGATCATGATTTTGCAGATAAGGATAACACTGATGTTATGGCTCGTGGGCATACGATCAGACTTCGTCAGGAAGGAGTTGGACTATTTTGGTTGGCCAATGAATTGCAAGTGCGTTCTTCATGATCTTAAACTTCCACATACGAAGGGGCCGATCATTTGGCGGGCGACATATGATGAGACCGGGGAGATCCAGCGAGAGGGATGATATGCACGCCAACGATAACAGCGAGAGCGCTTAAGACTTAAGTAGGTGCGAAAACGTGCTCAGCGCAGTGTTCGTTCAAGAAAGTCAGAAGCACGGACAAAAGGTACTGAAGATTGAGTGCCGAGTTCCCCCGGATGTATATACTGCAATTAAAACAGTGTACCTATGTCCCATCCCATGAAGTGTACTGTAGCGTCCACATAGGGCAATGGACAAGACTCATGTAATACACAAGATAATAGCGGATGAAACAGGAAATACAGTGCGACAACGGAGTGCAGACGGCCATGAGAACAGTATGAGACGTTAGAAAGTGTCCAACCGATAGACGCACAGCAATTCAGAGCACCCAAGGAATACTAGTCCAGCTTGTATTGCGGTGATATTATGTTGCGACGATGACGTTCCAGTAGCCAGTGCAGAAGTTGCGACTGCGTCTCTAATGTTGACCATTAGTGTGCTGAACAGGCATGCAGCACAGCCAGCCCACAAAACGAGCGCGCCATCCAGCAATGGTAATACGAGGACTTGAGATTGTTCCCGTTGCCTCAGAAGTCTCAGGGACAGCAGAATGTGTCGAAATAGTAGCAGTTGGACGTGGTTGCTATGATAACGGTGGGATGCTCTGTTGCTACGCTGTTTTGCTGCATAGTGTGAGTATTGGGTGGTCGAGACGAGCTGGGAGCTGGCTTTCCTCTCGCGTGATAGTTCCTCTGCGCGAAAGAGTCAGTCGTGAAAGAGAAAAAACTGCACAGGCTTGCCCGCTGTACAAGAGACCTCGACCTCTCGCAACTGGATGTCCGATCCATCTCGTCTGCGAAGTAAACTAGACACCAGGTTTCGAGTCCAGCTGAGAGGTCGGGATGGGGACTTGGTATCGCGCTCAGTTGCCCCATGTGACTTGGAGCGGCGCCAGAATGAGGAAAGGGGACCGATGGTGCGCCGACGTGGAGTGGGACTGTTATGTGGCCCATGGGATTGGGATAGACGAATGCGCAACTGGCAACATATTTGTCAAAGCATTGAATGATAGATGGAGATCACATACATTAGATTCTCGCAGTGCATCGTCAAAGAAGCCTGGAGGTATTTTGACCAGCACCTTTCATCTTTGGGGGTGGTCGCGGTGTAACATCAGCCTGGGGGAGCAAATCCATTATCAGTGTCATTGAGAATGTATCAAAGCTTACGATATCTGACGGAAGGCCAGGGACCTCACGTAGTCTTCATGGTGAAGTTGTGTTCCGATGAGTTGATTGGTTTCGAGGTTCCAGAGTTCCGCTGTGTTGTCGAAGAATGATGTGCTTGCGAGGATGCGCTCATTGCAATGGGCGCATCCTCGCAAGCACAGAAATGGTATCGTGAATGACCTCGTTTTCGCAACAATACTAGTCCAGGTGGCTGTGTCGACCTTGGTCCCCCTGCGAAAAGTGTCTTTCGGGCCTTGTTCGGGCCTGTTGAATGTTTGTATCCGCTCACCACTCGCCTTCCGTCTGGACTCCAGCACACAGACCGCACTATGCTGTTGAATATGCTGTTGAATCTGCACAAATATTATTTGTGTCGCCCCGAAACAAAATGTGTGCGCGCCCCGAAAAAAATGTGTCCCCCCAAAAATTAAGTTGTGTCCCCCCGAGATACATTGCTAAAATAGTATAGTACTATTAAAGCACAAAATGCCTCATCTTAGTGTTCAGATATCTCATATATATGTAGGTATTTTCTTCTGAAATAGCTACAGAATAAAGCTAACTACTGAGTGAACACTCGAGCTCGCTGTCTTCAGCAGCGAACTTGGTATTTATTTGCAGTGCTACCAAAAGAGGAAGGTTGCAAGTTTTGAGCCGATACTTGCCAAATTGGGTGTATTTATAATCATACATTACAGGAATTTGAAGTTAGCTCATATATATGTGGTTTTTATCTTCTGAAATAACTACAGCACAAAGCTAAGTACTGAGTGAACACTCGAGCTCGCTGTCGAGGACAGTGAGCTCAGGTTGATGTTGGTTGAGTAGCGGGACTTCAAAACCATGAAAACAATGCACGCATTGCCTTGCGACTCGCCATCATAACTGGCTGCCGGGGATTTCTGAATCCAACCGATCCTATGTTGATCTGGGATGGTGTTTTCTGCTAGAGCGTACTGCAACAGACTTCAATTGGCTCGTGGATTTCTTGGTGCACCTCCGTACGTCCACCGCGAGGGAGATGCACTGCTGGTATTGAGCGCCATGCAGGGTCTGGGGAGTTTCACCAGACGTGACAATTACCTTGATTCGATCATCTTTGCCATGGAAGCCGATAAACCATTCCGGGTCCGTCACGCAGCTCTTCGAGCTGTATTTGATGCCCGTTTTCAATTAGTCGACCAGGAAGAGGGAGCCTTCCGGAAGAAGTTATTAACGGGACTCCCGCCAGCTCTGTTCAATGCAGCCAAACCTATCGCACCACAGCGATCTAATGACGAACCGGATGCTGTTTTCAATCACAAACGCGACGACTGCTATTTGCGGCTGATCTTTACACTGGCAAATCATTTAGAAAGAACAGGTCATATAGAGCGATGCATATCTTTGATTGCTCACATCATTAAGAACGCACCAACAGATTCGTCGACACCTCACAAGCATCATGCGAGTAATCTGAATCATCCTTACTATCTAGCGGGCACAATGATACGGATAAACGTTTCAGGAGACTATCGAAGTCCCGGCTTTGCGGTCAATATGTCGGAACAGGAATGGTGGGAGCTGCTCAAAGAAGCGTGGTCGGCGATGCATTGGAATGACCTCTACAGCGAGGACGAAACAATGGAAGCACTTCCCGGCATTGTCACGTACACTCTCGATCTCCTGGAGACGCCGACTGCTAGATATGAAGCAGCTAGCCTCGCTCGATGGGTGGATCGGATATACAAGGCTCTGGAAGATGATGAAGCGAAGCCGGATATCCTTTCTGCAGTGAAAAAACTATAGGATGTGCTGGACAGCAAGGTAGCGTAGTTCATAGCTGAGTATCATTTAGGGTCAGACCACACATGTACCATAGATCGTTGGGTTGAGAATTGGTCGAGAGCCGAGGTATTTCCCTGAGCAAAAACACGTCATGACATGTGCTGCTTTTAAGGCCGAATCGCTGTTTTTGTGGCAAAACGCAATGCTTCATTGAAGTACCAGAACTACTTGTGCACCTGCCCACATATGTATACCCCAACGAACTTCGAAGCCTGGTGCAGATGAATTCGTCGGTATTACACTCCATGAAGGTACCAGTCAATCAGACAAGGGTAGGTTTTTTGAGCTCCCTAAATTACATACAGTCAGATCGTCAGATCGTTCTGTACCTTCGTCTTGAGGATCATCTTGACAAGTGACAACGGCAACAACCAGTACGCCAATATCCCACATTCAAATCCACTGTATAATCGAAGATGTACCATGCCAGAAAGGCTTCAAAGTGCTGGGTAGATCAAGACCCACTGGCTTGCCTTCTTTGTCGAACTTTGCACCATTCTCAATGAGAGCAACAATTAGACGGGGGATGGCAGCCGCGGTGCCATTCAAAGTGTGGGCGAATGATATCGCAGGTGCTGACTGAGTCGAAGCAGATGAGGACGATGATGGGATATGTTTTGGCGTATCTGACGACCGACGGTAGCGGATGTGGAGGCGACGGGCCTGGTAATCAGTACAATTGGACGTGGAGGAGATTTCTCCCCAACTCCCCCGACCTGGCATCCACGCTTCCATGTCATATTTGCGATACGCGCTGGCGCCTAATTCCTCGGTAGGCATGTCCAAAACCCTTGTGTCATAATGTCAGAGCAGGGACCTCGGTCTAACGTATGATACTTACCGAAATGGGAAATTCAGGCCTTTAAAAATATCCGTTTGCACACTACGAAGTTCTTCCATCGCTTGTTCACTGGTATCTTCACTACAAACAACGAAAAGCTCGAGCTTAGAGAATTGGTGAACTCGGTACAGTCCACGAGTGTCTGTGCCGCGGGCACCTGCCTCGGCTCTGAACGAACGTCCAAGACCGACCACTTTCAAAGGCAAAACTTGTTCCATGAATATTTGATTCGCGAACATACCGCCAAGCGGTATTTCCGCGGTTCCAGAAAGCACAAGTTCGGGATGAGAGGGATTCGAAGATGCGATATGATACATTTGCGAAGTAGGTGGATCAGTATTTTGATCTCTAGGTTGGAATCCGCATCGTAGGGCAATGTCTGCCCGAACAACGTCCGGCGTCGTGACGAATCGGAATCCGTGTTTAAGAGCAATTGAGAGGGCGTAGTTGGTCAGAGCCATCTCCAGTAGTGCAGCTTCTCCTAGCAGGTAATACCAGGATGAACCCGTAACGGTTGCTCCCGCTTCGAAGTCAAGGATACCAAGAGTGCGACCAACATTCATGTGGTCACGATTACCATTGGCAGGAATAAGATCCGATCCATGAGTGGAAAGTATCACAGCAGCTTCCTCTGGGCCTAGTGGTACATCGGGATGCGTATCATTCGGTATTTGCAATGCAAGCCCCAGTAAAATGTCCTCCACTGTCATAAGTTTGTGCTCCAGGTCTGTGACCTCCACCTTGAGAAGTTTAGCTTCCTCCAATACAGCCTGCTTCTCAATTGGATCTTTGATCTTTCGCATCTTTTCGCCCAAGTTCGAGCGGGCGTGACGCTTCAAGCCTAACTTGCTGGAGAGCCTCTTCTGTTCGTCATAATGACGCACAACCGACTGCAGTGCACCAATTGGAAGTGGAGCCTTGCGATTAAAGGCGTTGTGAGACTTGTACACAATCGACTCTGAGATAGCTCGGTAGTCGAGGCGTGGTTTAGGAAGGACTGTTGTCACAGGGAGCACTTCTGAGGCCTTCGTCGACAGAACACGAGACCCTTTCAGACCTGCGAGCAGACACTGTGAAAATTGACTCCAAATATTTTGCGCTACTCACCGTGCTGCAACACAAAATTGAAGCGTTGACGTTGACAGCAGTGACTGAGGGAAGGCAGCAACGAAGAGGACATCAAGAAACGCAAACTGGAACAAACGCGTATGGTCACATTTGGTCACAGACATGCTATGTCACAGCGTCACGCGTCGCGGGTGACCTTGCTCATGGCTTCATCCTCAGTGAAAGGGAAGGCACCAGCTAATGGCGCTGCAAGTTCAGGCTATGAACTACCGTGGTTTGTTCTTCGGCTTCTATGTAACTGTTGTAACTGATAATCGGTAGGGTGGAAAAGTATAGACCACAGAGCTTGGACGATGTGGTCGGAAATGTTGATACCATTGAAAGACTGAAGGTTATTGCAAAGGATGGAAATTGCCCTCATATCATCATATCGGTGCGTTTTGATCAAGATGAATCCCCTTTCTTGATGCAAATGGCATCGCAGGGCCTGCCGGGTATCGGAAAGACAACGAGTATACATTGTCTAGCACATCAGCTACTCGGGGATGCATACAAAGAGGGTGTTCTCGAACTAAATGCTTCTGATGAGAGGTTTGCAGCTCTATCCTTCGATACCTTTCTCGCTTTGACCTGCTCCTAGAGGAATCGATGTCGTACGGAATAAAATAAAGGCCTTTGCACAAAAGAAGGTCACCCTTCCTCCTGGGCGGCATAAAATTGTGATTCTGGACGAGGCTGACAGGTGCAAGGATCGATGAAATTATGTCTTGGTGATACTCACTCTGTACAGTATGACTGGTGGTGCACAGCAAGCGCTGAGAAGAACGATGGAGATTTACTCGAACACAACTCGCTTTTGCCTGGCATGTAATATGTCTAACAAAATTATCGAACCAATACAGAGTCGGTGTGCCATCCTACGATATGCAAAGCTCAGAGACACCGAAGTTCTGCAAAGGCTGCTAGAAATATGCGAAATGGAGAAGGTGACAATCCAATTACCGCGCCGTCATCCTCTTACTGACCAAACCTGCAATTGACTTAGGTCGAATACAATGACGATGGTCTGACCGCTCTCATCTTCACATGCGAAGGTGACATGCGTCAGGCAATCAATAACCTTCAGTCAACGCACTCCGGTTTTGGTTTCGTGTCTGGCGAGAACGTTTTCAAAGTTTGCGATCAACCCCATCCTGTCATCGTACAAAGCATGATTCGGTTGTGCTTGAAGGGTGATATTGATGCTGCGATGGAGAAACTAAATGAGCTCTGGGAACAAGGCTATAGCTCTGTTGACATTGTGGTTACAATCTTCAGAGTAACAAAAACATTCGATGAGTCAGTCCCGACTTACTGAGTTATCGCTAGTGCTGAGAATATCTCTCCTGCCAGATTACCCGAGTATATGAAGCTTGAATTTATCAAGGTCAGAGGAAGTGTTCCTGCATTACACGAACGTTTCAACGGATCATATCATCAGGAAATTGGCTTCACGCATATGCGCATACTTGAGGGTGTGGGCACTATTATCCAATTGGGTGGTTTGCTGGCTCGACTGTGTAGAATGGTACGCTTGATCGTTGAATGCCCTGTTCACTGTTGCTGAATAAGTGTAATGTAGAACATGCAGCCTACATTGTTTCAATTGTAGTATTCGTCATTGCCAGCGTATTTGCTATAACGTTACTGCCTGGTAGGTTTAAACCCTTCTCTCTCAATCGAGTAGTTCAATTCCAGTGACGTTGAACCGCTAAGGTCTTGCCGTAGATTCCATGTTCATACCATCCCTAAGTCCGATCATTGGACGGCATCAAAACATAGGGATAGGGATAACCAATCCAATATTTGACTTTTTCCGTAGAGCACAAACATTTTGGGAGGGATTTGTGATCCAGGATCTGTCCACGACTCAGTACTCAGTATTCGGTATTATTGGCGTGAATTGAATTTCCAGCACAGCCACAGATCCACAATGTGACTTTGAACTTGATCGAGTTTGATCATCTTAAAGCTATATAGCAGAACGACTCGGAGATGGCTGAGACTATGCCAGATAATCGCGAACATGTCATGGATCAGATATTAAACCCTCAGCGAGAGGATGCAGATCAGATATTGGACGATCTTGGACTTACTGGTTTCCCTACTCGAGACAAGGTCCATCAGGAAATTGAAGCCAAGTTACTCCTTCCACCAGACAGGATACCCGAACACTGGCTTCCAACATATCAAATGTACGTACAAGATCTGTACATGTTTTGAAACCAGCAAAATTTGATTTATTTCTTTCACCTCAGAACATGGCAACCCGAGATTTCTATACAATCACTCTTGACCTCTGAACCCTCTCCACCGCCGACCAGTCTTACTTTCCTGCGTGCGGGTCTCGAAGGACGTGTCATTGGTTATGCAGAAGTGAGCCCTTGATTATGCTCCTAGTTTCGTAGCTGTAAACTTGTCCAAGACGCCAAATGCACCAGTTTCGACAGCGCTCACATCAACATCTATGGACCGTGCTCCTGCCCCAGTTGCCAATTTTGTCAGGGGAAAATCCGGCTATGTTCCCTTCAAGCCCGGTGGACTTGACGACGTGATTCTGGCAGCAAAACAGACCACAGCAGTGCCCATCAAAGGGTTGCGGACTGTCCCACCGGGGTTTTCGAGAGGATTGCGACTCTCGGCAGACGATCTGGAAGATGAGGCGCTTACCTCTCTCGATGATACCGCCGATTACAATAAGGACGAGGTATATTTGTCATTGTCGCATGTATCATGTAGTTGCTCAGCACATATCGCTCAGCACATTAATGAAAGTCGTGTGTTGGATGACGAAAGTGATCTCTTACCCAATGGTGATACTTTTGGAGAAATTGACGAGCTCTTACCAACAACGGTGAGGACCTTGTCGTGCGGGATCAATTAATGCTCAAATAATACGCTTCCAGCGGACACATCTACGACCATCAACGGCTCCCAGACGGACTAGGAAACCCAATGTGGCCAAGCGCGACTGGGCACATGTGGTTGATATTAACAAGCCTATGACCAACTTCCATGAACTTGTGCCGGATATGGCTCATAAAGTCGGTCATCGTTCTTTTCGTGACTCAAAATCTCATAATCTAGCACAGTATCCTTTCGAATTGGATACTTTCCAGAAAGAAGCAGTGTACCACCTCGAAATGGGAGATTCAGTCTTTGTCGCAGCGCATACTTCCGCTGGGAAAACTGTCGTTGCCGAATATGCCATCGCTCTCGCTGAGAAACATATGACACGGTTTGTCGCGTTCTTTGTATAGCATATCAACGCTTCAAGTTGTCTTCTAGCGCCATATACACATCGCCGATCAAAGCGCTGTCAAACCAGAAATTTCGAGACTTCAAACAAACTTTCTCGTCATCATCCGTCGGAATACTTACAGGGGATGTGCAGATCAATCCCGAGGCGAGCTGTCTGGTGATGACGACTGAAATTCTGCGGAGCATGCTGTACAAGGGCGCCGATCTGATTCGCGATGTCGAATTTGTGATCTTTGACGAGGTGCATTATGTGAATGATGCAGAGGTACGGTGCCTGCATTATACCCGAACGTGCTTTTCTCACAGTTTGGCAGAGAGGCGTCGTCTGGGAGGAAGTGATCATCATGTTACCTGATCACGTCAACATCATCCTGCTATCGGCAACTGTTCCCAACAGCAAAGAGTTTGCGGACTGGGTAGGGTGAGCAAAAATATGATGCTTGCACGTAAAGGTTTGACTTTTGCCTGCGAATTTACAAAGGCGAACTAAGAAGAAGGACATATATGTGATCTCCACGGCGCAAAGACCTGTGCCACTTGAACATTATCTTTACGCCGGCAGGGACACATTCAAGATCGTCGATGCTTCTAGGAATTGGGTTGCACGGGGGTAATATAACAATCATTTGGATATTGTGCATCCTGACGCTGCGAGTTCAGGTACCAGGATGCTGGCGATGCTCTCAGGAGGAAACAGGACAAGGAACGAGACGCCGCAGGTCTACCTCCTGTACAGCGTGTCGGTGCTCGAGGCGCTGCAAGAGGTGTGCAGCGTGGCGCAGCACCAGCACGCGGTGGTCAACGCGGCGCAACCTCGAGTGGGTCTGCACCCCGTGGGCGTGGCGGCGGACAGTCTAGGACCATTCACACTGGGGCAGACAAGAATCTCTACGTGCACTTACTAAATCATCTTCAGAAAAAGGGGCTTCTACCTGTCGTCGTGTTCACTTTGTCAAAGAAACGTTGCGAAGAAAATGCTGCAACTCTTACCAATTCTGATCTGTGCACATCTGTAGAGAAGAGTGAAGTACATGTCGCCGTCGAAAAGGCCCTTGCACGACTCAAGGGTAAGTGTAGGGTGTAGATGACTTCACTGACTGCGTTAATTCCAATCCTAGGTTCAGACAAGAAGCTTCCGCAGATCGCTAGGATGAGGGATCTGCTGTCACGAGGTATCGGCGTTCATCATGGTGGTTTGTTGCCTATCGTCAAAGAGGTCTGAAGAGTTCACGCATGGCTTTAATTACGACTGACTCGCCGCTGACAGGTTGTAGAGATATTGTTTGCACGTGGACTCGTCAAGGTTCTGTTTGCCACAGAAACCTTTGCGATGGTGTGCTTCTCATTGTGTATTATTGGCAAGGGAATCCTGACGGCACGCGCAGGGTGTTAATATGCCCGCAAGATGTGTTGTGTTCTCTAACATACGGAAGCATGATGGGCGCAGCTTCAGGGACATCCTACCTGGCGAATATACACAAATGGCAGGTCGTGCTGGACGGCGAGGTCTTGATCCTACTGGAACGGTGATCATTGTTGCAGGTGACAATCTTCCTGAGGCAAGTTTACTGTTGATGATTTAGGCACACTTCAGTAATATCTCTACTTCACAGCAAACATCTCTCCTGAAGATGATGCTCGGCACACCCGGAAAATTGCAGTCGCAGTTCAGGCTCACCTATAATATGATACTCAACTTGCTTCGTGTGGAAGCACTGCGCGTCGAGGAAATGATCAAACGGAGTTTTTCTGAAAATTCTTCGCAGAGACTGCTTCCTGAACACCAAAAGCAAGTTGCAGAGGTGTGTTTCTATCTTAATTTTTTTCATACCCGTTGACCCACGATAATTATTAGCATGAGAGGACACTTTCTAATATGCCTAAACTCGAATGTGATGTTTGCTCAGTTGACATCGAGCGCTATTACGATCTTTCCCTTGAGATCGTTGGTTTGAACAACAAACTTTGCACTATGGCGACATCCATTCCTTCAAATGCCAACCTGTTTGGCCCAGGGAGGGTTGTCATCTTAAGAGACGGCGTACGTTATCTGCCAATCACGACCCTAATGCCCACTGATCATGCTCCCGTTTACAACCAGCATTTTAGGCGAGGCAACGTCGGCGTTTTACTCAAACCGGATCCACGGCAAGCGAGTTCATTCGCGGGCAAGTTGTTTTTCGTGCTGGCTATGGTGGACCAGGAAACGAAATTAGGTGACACAGGTATCTATTTGATGGCATACGCTAGCACATGAAACCCGTTCATCAAATTTCCAGATGTCGAAGATGGAGCTCTGCCACCGAGATGGCCATTGGATTCCGCTTTGTTAGAAGTCGAGAATATTACATACGACCTAAGAAGTGTCCCTCTCGATAGCATTTCTATGGTGACTTCCGAGACTATGAAGGTGTGCAATAATTTTGCCCGCAGCTCTGATGCTAAGCTGAGACAGGTGGATGCAACTGGAATCGTCGATCACCATAGGAAATCTTTGATGCTTGAGATCATCAACTCGCTACAAATTCTTGTCCACAATTGGAGGACTGCTGGAACCATACCGGAAACTAATTGGGACCGCATACGAACACTAGATTTCCAGGAGGCATTGCGCAGCAGAAACGACCTCGCCAAACGTCGCCAATGTTTATCATGTACACTGTGCGGCGGGTTTCATGATCATGTCAGCCCAAGTCACTTTCACGCCTTCATTTGACTGACTGGGCCGAGCAGTATCTCATTCTCCATGGCCAGAAGACGCTGCGCGCTAACATCGACAAACTCAAGATGGCAATTTCTGACCAGAACCTCGACCTTATCCCGGATTATGAACAACGAATCGAGGTCCTAAAGGAGTTGAAGTTCATCGACGAAAATTCGACTGTCCAGCTGAAGGGCCGTGTGGCCTGCGAGGTCAGATACGGCCCTGCTATGCCGATTTATATTGTCGGCTCACTGAAGTTTAGATCAACTCTGCAAACGAGCTTGTCCTCACTGAGCTTATACTTGAGAATACTCTAGCAAACTATGAGCCAGAAGAAGTGGTTGCTCTTTTGTCTTGCTTCGTCTTTCAAGAAAAGACAGAGGTGGAACCTGTTGTACCCATCAAACTCGAGGAAGGCAGAGATGCAATTCTTGCAATTAGTCGACAAGTGGAAAGTGTGCAAGACTACCACAAGGTTTCGGCAGAAGAATTCAAAACAAGCTTAAAATTCGGTCTCATGGAAGTAGTTTACGAATGGGCGAAGGGCATGGTGAGTCAGCGAACGTGCATTACTGCCAAGGGGCGAAAGCTCATAGTCAACCATTTGTAAAGCCCTTTGACCAGATAACAGCTTTGACTGATGTTCAGGAAGGTACGATAGTGCGGGTTATAACGCGATTAGATGAAACGTGTAGAGAAGTCAGGGATGCTGCACGGGTGATCGGAGATATGGACCTATTCAAGAAACTAGAAGAGGCTCAAGTAAAAATCAAGAGAGACAGTAAGTCAAGATTACTCTGGGGATTTGTTTGTCTCTGATCCGCATACTTTGCAGTCGTCTTCGCTGCTAGTTTGTACTTCTAACCATGAGAACACGTAGTGGCTATGCAGTAACAGTATATGTTTTTACACTCCGCAGAATGAAAGTATAAGATTCATATCCTAAGGCAGTGATGTTGAATTCGCCTGAAGTTGACGCGAAACCTTCTCATATCTTGTACAATTCTTCTCCAAGCAGAATGGAAACAATCTCCACAAGCGATACCGATGCAGCCAGCAATTCTCGTTGTACCCGTCAAACTGCCTCTTCACACTCTACCTGGCAGCGCCTCAATGGTTCCGGCACCCCGTTATTTGATCAACCATTGGGAACGGAAAACTCTTCCGCTGTTCAGAATGCTAGCACTGTATTTCAGAGAAGGCGTGTCAATCCTGAGAGCCTCGCTCTCCGACTGGGACCGGATCTTGTCCGTGATCTTGAGGCACTGATACACCCTGGAAACATCGAGATGCCGTCTTTTGCTGTCCGAAAAGAGCTGCAAGAACGTTACAATATCGACAGGAGGCATGTCTATGATTACTTTCACAGCCGAGGCTTGCGCGTGATCAAGGAAGATAAGAACGGTAACACAACTGTGCCAAATGATTTTGCTCCAGCGCCGCCATCGGTTCGAACATTTGAATGATTGATTAAGAACATGACTGACATGTGATCTGTTTGCTCAGCCGAAGCCAAACCTCCGCACTTTGCGCCAAGCGCCTGTGAAGGAGTCACGGAGAGCAACTGTAAACTTGATGTCGAAACTCAAGGAGGCCAAGCCCTCACTAAGCAAACCTCGTGGAGTTGTGAAGGCCAGACCTGGCCGTCCAAGGAAATACCCCGTTAGATCCACTCATGGCGACCCCCTGCCACCTGCAGTCATCTGTCCGTCATCTCGGATGACTCGCGCAATCAGTCCAATCCTCCAACCTGACATCCTTTCTGCGAGCGACACGAACAACAACCATGAATTTGACACGGCGGTCAGTGCTATTGACGAACCTTACTCATTTGGACAAGCGATAGACAAGGTCTCTTACACGTATTGCGGCATGCCAGTATTAATGTTCGAGACAAGCCCACTCCACACCCTTTCCCAAGTAGTGCCAGATCTGAAATCCGATGGAGCTGAACTAGGTTTATCGCCACGCAAGACTTCTGCCGACCCTTTGTCACCGAACGCTTGTACACTCTCAGCTGCTGAGCGGGTGGCACTTTATCAGCTTCTTTCTGGAGCGTCTGGTACTCCTCGTGACATTCGAGAATGCGCCGGTACATACAGAAATTACATGCAGGAACGGTCGCAACTTTACTATGAGGGGCTTCTTGCAGTGCCTTACCAAAACTCTCGCTATAATGACCGAAGGCCAGCCTCTTCCGACAATCACCAATCGGTTCCTTGCAATGACAACGAGTATAGACGCTGGGTTAACCCGGGAGAGTTCTGCATATTGGATGACAAAGCTTCGGTCAGGAATTCCAAGCCGGTCAAACCTGACGCGAATATGATCAGGCAGAAAGCACCTCAAGTCCTCTCTTACACCAACTTTGGCACAGATAACGAGACCCATTCCCTGGACACGTTGTTCCCAATACTTGACCCGAATAGGATCAGCGTCGATGATTCAATCAGGGAATCACCTGTTATCCGCACTCGGCGCCAATCCTACGTACCTCTGGATTTCTATTTCCTTCCGAACGAGGAAAGGGGTGAGGCTGAGGATCTACTTCTGGATGCTGCATCTAACTCGGGCGCCCCTGAACTTCCCAAACATTCGGTCTCATTACAGTCGAAGATCCGTGGAGGATCTCTCCACGGACATCCGGATTTCCCAGGATCTCCGCCACTACTGCCTTCGGCTGAGCTTCACCATGCCGATGTCAACTCTAAGCGCCCCGCCCCCCCGTTACAACAACCGGCTTCTTTACCGAACGTCAATGAAACTGGTTCCATTACATTGGCTAAACAGAAAAGTAGCCGAAAGAGTGTAGCTCCACAAACCCGCTTTGCTCCCTGCACTCCGCAGAAGTCGCGCCTACGTGAGTGTGACAGGATAAGGACAAGGTCCTTTACGTCCCGCAGCGCTAGAATGCGGACAACTTCTGCTGGCGGAGGAATATAACAAAACAATAGCTATTTGTCGGTGAGATGATGGGCTTCGCACCGGTAAGTTCGAGTTATATCCTGATCAATGTATACTAATCCACTAATTGATATAGCACACGTTTCATGTTTATTTAACAGCAGTCCTACTTTTGACTTAGGCTGCGCAAAACCGTCAATCTCCTTCACGAACCCCTGAATTCCCAGCGTCACCTCATACCATCGCACGACCTGTCCTTGGATTCCCAGATCCTAAAGACAGTTTCCTTTTCCATGATGACATTCTCTTTACGGCACCATTTTACGATAATAATAATTAAGGTTACCTGCAGGGGTTCAGAACGCTCTGGATTCAATTACCTTTTTTTCAACCCTCTTTTTGTTTAGTCCTGTTGGTTTACTTTTTCACGTTTTGTTTGTACGTTTCCATAATATCGCTAGGTTAAGTAACTATTAACGAGCCCCGAATGGAATGAATACATGCAATAAACTAGGCCCGGTTCAATTATATAGTTTATCTAGGCCTGATCAAATGTCCAAGTAAAACCCTTTCATGAATAGCCTCGTATGCTGAACAATTGACATGGATAAAAAAAAATCACCGCCTACTATCACGCCTACAAGTACACATCCCGGTGTGCGCAGCTCCTGAGCAGTTTCGGGGGTAAGTCGGGTTAAAATGATGAGATTGAATGGAAGCTCTAGATGACGGCTCCGCGTTATCATATGGCTCCCCATCACCCTGAGCGTTCCTAAGGTTTGCGCTCAACTGATATCTCACGGCATCGGAGACTGGTTGGCAAAGAAGTGGAAGGGGCGAAAGACTCTGTCCCTGAGGTCTACGAATGCGTTCGTCTGGAAAGACAGACTCATCAACCTCGGCAGCGGACGATGCTAATTCGTCCAAAGGAATGGGGGGGATTGGGCGGATTGGTTGCGGTTGCAAAATGGGCAGACGAGTAGATGGTTTTCGTGTCGCTCCAGGTGTGAGGCCGGGTGGAATTGCATCTGCTAGAGAAGATGACAGTGGATTTTGGTACAATGCGGAAGTGGGTGCGAATAATGCAGTCATTGAACTCGAACTGTCGTGGGTATACGAAGAGCTGTGATGAGGGTATGAAGGTGATGCTGGTGACGAATCATTATAAGGTCTTGGGGAATACATATCACTGTCCTGCCGTCGCTGTGCATGGGAGGGTATTTGTCGATGAGACGAGGTAGCATATCCAGGCGCAGACACGGACATTCGCCGGTCTGAAAGTATATATGATGATGATGGCTGCGGCCACCAAGGGCCAGATGACCGTGAACTATCACCCAGCGCGCCTTCGAGCGCAGAGGTGGATTTCATCACTTGGGGCACGGTTACACCGTAAAACGGTATGGTTTCTTCTTCGATCCCATCCATCTCCTCAATGTCAGAATCGACGTCCTCATCTTCTGAGTC
Source organism: Suillus weaverae (assembly GCA_016767475.1). Classification (NCBI taxonomy): domain Eukaryota; kingdom Fungi; phylum Basidiomycota; class Agaricomycetes; order Boletales; family Suillaceae; genus Suillus; species Suillus weaverae. Next base: position 1,731,216 of record MU179297.1, read on the forward strand.
AGATTCAAAATCCATGTCTTCCCGAGTGTTGGGATACTCGTGAATAAAGGGGGAGGACGGTGTCTGTAATGACTGCGTCGACGCGGACGAAGGGGTGTTAACGTCTGAGGACAGGCATGGTTGTGTCGTTAAAATCGTGACTTTAGGATTGATGGACGGAACATGGTGCGGAGCACGTAAAAGGGTTGAAATATGACTATAAGCTGACCACGAGTTGAACCTTGGTACAGTCGCAGAGGACTCGTACTTCGGCTGGTAATGTTCGGGAGGGGAGTATAAGCCGTCGGAAGAGTAGACGCTATCGGGAGAGTGTGAGTGGATGTAGGGACTCATGATGTGTGTGTGGGGGGACTGAAGTTGAGGATGGCAATATATGTATGGCTGCATGTCTAGATGATGAGGGAAGTCACATTCAGTGTATGATGGAGCAGCAACGAAAGCTGCGCGCGGAAATCGATTCGGAGATCATATACCCCAAGATCAGCCGTAAAGAAGCGTCAAAATCTGGATGTCAAAGAACACAAATAGAAAGGCTGGGATGTCAGTAACGTATCAAATTGGAAGACAGGCGATTTAAAACCAGGCCCGCATCGCTAAAGTCGGCTGCTGTTGGCAGGTACTTACTGTGGTTGGATTGTATAGGGTCTTGAATGATTAACTCTTGGGACTTCCATTGATCAGTCCCGTAATTCACCGATAGCAAACAGCGCAATCGGGGGTAAAGTGGCTCACGAACACGTTGAAATATGTACTAAGTGATGGCATAAGAATGGACGCGGAAGTGAATTGGCGACCTTTGTCGTCAAAGTCATCACCCATGTGATATATCAGGAAAATCACCAGTCAGGAAGAAGGCCGCATGTAACGGCTACGGCAGCAAGGCCACTGACTCCAATTGACCGTGTCTACAAGGAGTTGGCTTGAGAACCGGATAAAGAATACTAGAGAGTTGCTCTGATTGTGAGGGAAAGACGCACCTGAGCCTCGTGTTATTGACAGCGCCATGAAACCTTGACTGACTGGCAGCCGCCAATGGCTACAAGGGATTGCACCACACATTTGGCATTACTCCCTTTGTTTCTCTCCCGTGATCAGTGGTATTCCCGGAACGGGCGGCCTCTGGGCATTTGTCAAGCCCGTGTAGGGGTTCGTAACAAGATGCGCTTGAGATGCGCTTGCGAATATCAATCAAGGTTGTCCATCAAGCCCACTGGCCGAATAAGGAACCTTACCTGTTCCCATGAAATTCAATCTTTCGTTTCATCTTGATCTGATGAAACCTCATGATGCTGCCACCCAAGATGAGCCAAGATGCCATGTAGCTTCTCCGTGATGTCGTAACAGATGGTGCGTTATCGCTGAACTGCGCGCGATCATACAGCAGAAAACACGGGCCTCAATCAGGATCTAAAACAGTTAGCATAGCTGGCTAGAGCTGTGCAGCCTGTGCTAGCTCCAGATTGGCTGCCGCATCATTGGCAGCGATCATGTCAGTAGTGGCACTGCACTTTGCCATGACTAAATTCTACCATGCACGGGCAACGAGGTTGGCAGTAGTACTAGGGTCCATGGCATGAGGGGGTTGACGACGGGTGTTCTAACTTTCAGGAACCAACGGAACTGCGGGCACAGACCTGCTGTTTTTATGACTAATTCTGGAATTTATAATATCCTCCTAATCCACTGTTAGGGAAACACGCTGGCGCATATCACACAGTCAGGATGATGTGGCCTAGATGTGGCGCTAGAATGTGTAGTAATCGGTTGGCTGCACAAAAACATTCGAAAACGAGGGACTACGTATCGTGACACGAGAATGCAGGAACTAATGGCACAAAGAAACAGAAAAAAAATATGAAAACCTCCAATTATGCATCAAGGGATGCATTTCAGCCACGAAAAACATCAATTACACGCACTCAATTGAAACACCACGATGCGAATCCGAATACGCATCCTCGGACACAGTGTATTATTCACTCGGCCACAGTCAGCCCTCCCATTGCCCTCTGTATGTCTCTCATGGTAGAATCAAGTCCGCTGGCCCTGGGGCTAGTACCGGGACTTGCACCTCCCGTGACATGGCTTCCATTAATGACCCGCGGTCCCAGTGCAGGGTGTCTCACACCCAATGCAGCGCCCAACATTCTCTTCCCTGGATCTCCAATCTTTGGTGGACCTTCCGCGTGAAGAATAGCGGGATCATCGTGTGACACGGCTGAATTTATGAGGTCATTCAGAGAAGGGTGAGAAGGGAGGGTCGGAAGGGTCGGAGAAGGCTCACGCCCGTTGGTGAGCCTTGGTGAATGCTCAGAAATAGTAGCATTCAGCACGTGGCCATTCTGGCCGTTTCCGTTGCGTAATCCGTTGCCGTTCTGACTAGTATTGACACTGCGGCTGGGGAAAACAGAAATAGAGGCTGCGCGCAAATTGTGACCGCGAGAAGCATTGCCTGTGTGCTGGCCACGAGTGTTTACTGTCTGAATGACAGTTTGGGCGTCAGGCCCATCATACGGTTTGATGGTAGCGGAGCTGCCGGTAGTAAGGATAGCAGGAGGGAACGCGAGCGTGTGGAGATATGCTCGTTTGGCTGTCAAACACGTGGAAATAAACTCATGAGACACTGTTTTGCTCAAAATCGGATTGCAGTTAGTCCTTACCGACTGAAGCATCTTGGAAAACGATTAAGAGGCTCGTATCGTCTCTCCACTTAATCTTGAATCCTCCGCCAACATTCTCCCACTCCGAGAATGCAGATTGGATATCTTTGGTCTTGAGCTCCTTTTGAAAGCCTGTCAAAGACAAAATGCGTGTGACTGACGCCGATAGACCAGATGTTGAGCCTGCAGATGCCATGTTTAAAACTTGATATGAATGAGCTGAAGGCTGAAGTTGTGATGAAAAAAAAAATGGCGAGGGCCGAATGTGACGAGAAAGCCGAATAAGAGAGTAGACGATGATTAGCGGGAATAAATGTAAAGTCGAAATTGCCGAAGTTAAACGTGTGTGAGAGATAAAACAGTGATAAAACCGCTAGCTTTATTTCTCAATGGATTATCGAAGAAGGGAGTGTTTCAGTTTGATGTTATACAGAAGGCTGATGAGGAGGACTATAGGAGAAGAAGATGATGAACAGGTCGAGACCAGTTAACACACTTTCCCACGCCCTCTCACCCAGAACCCAAGCTCACAGATTTTTGTCAGGTCAGTGAAGCACTAGTCTCTTCATTTCAGTCTTAATTTCGCAGCAACTTAGGACTGCCTTGAACTGCACTAAGACATCAAGCTGATCAAAAGTTCAAACGGTGTACTTTGCATTTTTGTCAATCCTTCTTATTTGGGAACAGCCATATCTTGAGTCTACTCCAAATACAAGAACATGATCATGGATAACGACATTCTGCGAGCATGGCTCCTCATTCACGAGCTCAGCGACCAGCTGGCTCATAACCAGAAGATATCAAACACAATAAATTCACAAGCTGCTTCAATAAAAGTGAGTTCTGTCACTACTAACTAATATCCGTTCCCTTCACGTTTTTTCACCAGGACCAGGCTGTGCACGCCAGCTCAGGTTTTGCTTTGAGGCGGTTTAATACCGACATTTCGAAAGGTCTATTCGCATTCACATCGTCCATCCGCAGCAGGGCTAAACCTTGTTCGCAGAGATTTTCGACTCCGAATTGGAACGCATGAACGCCCAGTTCATTATAGAGAACCAGACCCTACTTCACGAGAACAAGCAATTTAGTATCCTTCTCAAGGAATATGAAAGCACTATGGAAACCATTATGTCCAAATTCCGGAATCATGCGGTGCGTCTGACACCCCATTGTCAACTCTCCGATGATAACGTCCCTCGAATCTAGTTAGCAGCTCAGCAACACGAACTTACCCTGACGCGCCACTATGAAGGCTTACTCATGGCCTGTGATTCCCAGAATCAGTACGCGGACCTAACTTCCGAAACCAAGACCGCAGTCGGCCTTCAGCGCCTCGCTCACACCCTCCGCGCATTGCATCGTTCCATGTCTGGTGAAGAGCCCGAACTAAATGATGATGGCACACAAGACTCCCCGATCGACATCACTGCTCTCCTCCAAACATTAGACCAGCAAGCAGAATCCGAGATTCGGGACGATTGGGCGTTGGAGCGCGAAATTGAAATTTCCCGCCTAGAAAAGGAGAACCAGGAGCTGCGTAAGATGCTAGGCATCGATCCCGCCTCCCTGGGCGAAAAGGGCATCACACTTGATCTCGAGCGAGAGGAGAGTGGTCGAATCTCGACCTCGCTTTCCATGGCATCTCGGATGCGGAGCGGGTCTTCTTCTGGTTCGCGTATGAGCTCGTGGGCATTTGACATTGATGTGCCACAAGAGCGAGAAAGCAACCCTTGGAGTGGATGGGAGTCGCAGCCTCAACAACAGCCCCAACAACAACCCCTACCCCCGCCACCACAGCCTCAACGACCACAAACACAACAGCGCATTCAACCGCAACATCCTCCTCAACTCGGTAGTGGCTTACGCATGCAAGATCCCATATATTCCAATCAGCTTCCGTACGCCAAGACCATGCGACGACCCGCAAATTTATTCTCGCCAAATCCTGGGCCTGCGCCACCAGTAAGCGTGGGCTCAAGCGTGGGTTGGGCACAGTCGACACCGTCTAAACTTGACCGTTGGACCTCGCCGAATATAGCGGATTTCAACCATTAACTTGTGGTAGTTCGTTTTGTTGCAGTGTTGTATCCCTAGACTTTTTGATACCCTTCTTGCTTTGACAGTACTCCGGTCTCTTCAATGACATATGAACTGACTGCGTTGCCCTGGAATTGTAAACCACACGTCAGCTCGAACGTGCAATTTGTAAATGTCGGACAATCACTTTGCCACCGACTCGGAGAACAGGTGAATTTCATTATGATCACCCGTCTGTCGGTTTGAACTTTAGAGGGTGGTGACGGTTACCGGCAGGACTCACAACAACGATGTCTCGAATGGTACAAGTTCCTTCTAGTAGCTTGCTATAATCAAGGTTTTTAAAATCATCTACCTATCACCTGTTACCATCTCGCCGCCGGTGGAACAGGTGAAAGGGACATTTGCCCTGCCCATCACCGGCCGGTACTAGCCGTCTTCCTATTTCACAGTGAACGGTGCCTGCAAGAAAAGCAGCCGTATTACGCTGACCTATCTACCAACAACAGAATTACTATGGCTCTTTGCGCACGACTATACTTATATGGACAGCAGGGCCTTCAGCCAAACGCACCGGATGCTGATTGGATAAACAACTTCCCCCGACAAGCCGATAGGCTCAGAAGCAACTGATCATTGCACCTGTTCAGATTCACATGAGTTGGTCAGGGGCATCCTTCGAACAACGCCCACAGCCAGTCAGATCCAGTCAGATATAACTATCTAAGCCTGCATATGCATGGTGCATTGGTAAATGTGCATCATCTTTCCCGGTTTGAAATGCGTGACAGGTCAACGTTTATACTTACCCTGTTGAAGGAGCCGGGGAATCATAGACCCGAGACCGAGACCACACTACACCTCGCGGATGCCCTAGTATATAAGGACTGGATTCGCTTAGACCATACGATGAACAGACATGAGATTGTATTCAATCAGCTCTCTATGGCAATGCAGATACGGAGTACGTAGAAGGAGGAATCGCAAAACAAGGAAAATGGTAATTCTAGATGGATGGGATATCGCAATTGCAAAAGCGCTGGCAGGTATATACGAACAAGAAAAAAAGGAAAATCATATGTACGTGCTCGTCGTGCGAGGGTATCGTCAGCTAACAACAATCTATAGATACAGACAACAGATGGCCACCTAGATCATAACTACCACCACTCCACTCCCCGCGCTCCTACAAAACTAAAATGGAAGGTCCTGTTCCAATGATTAGGATTAAACAGTGCATAAACTGATTATAAAGTCCAGATACCACCACAGGTCCGACCTGAGGAGGAATGCCATCATGCGATAACGAAGCGTATCTCACACCCTAGGCCGCTCGGCCCCCGGCCTTCAAAGGCAACGCCAAGCATACGCTCTTTGCCGCAGCCAAGGCCGCCTTCTCGTCCGCGGCCTTCCCATTCTTTGCCCCGCAAACACATGAGATTCTGGAGTGCACGTAAACGGAGGATTTCGGGGTTCGCGACGGGGCGCATGCGGTAAGCGAGCGCAGTGGGTGGAGTGCGAGGGCGAAGGGGTGAGGGGGTAACGAGAGAGTGAGAGGATGCCGAGCGATACACAGCTAACGCAGCACCCGGTGGGAAAGGAGATACGAGAGGAATGAAGTGGATGGGCTCGGGCTCGGCGGTTGTTGGTGATGGTGTGGTGAGAGAGGTAAACTTCTTCACGTCACCTGGGCGAGCACGGTAGCCGTAGGGTCGGAAATTCCTTCTGTTGGAGGGGCCAGCTCGAAACTGTGAAGAAGACGCAGAAGAGTGAGAGGGAGCTGCGCCAACGGAAAACATGGTTGTAGAGATGTAGGCTGATTGAAGTCCTTTCGCCACATCAACTATCCCGTGGACGGAACGACTGACATGTCGAACCAGTGATTTCCCCATGCTCTCTAACCCACGAGATTGACCTGCTAATGAGGGGATATCGACAGTGGGTCGAGATAACTGCACCTCCCGAGCATATCTTTGAGCTTTGGGCGGTGAGAGTGGTGTTTCATCGAGCGAAACACGGACAAAGGAGGAGCGCGGGCTCATATCTCGCTGACTGTCATAGAAAGTAGGCAGCTGCAAGGATGACATGGAGCATTTGGGCGAGTCGGCGACGGGCGAAGATGCTTCGGGAGACGTAATGTCTGTTACCGATGAGCGCCAACTGCCGAAGGACAGCCAAGAGGTCGACCGCGACGTGGCAACAGAAGACGACATCGGGGGTATCGAGTCAGTTGAAGGGATCGAAAGCATAGGGGTGGGAGTACTGCAGAGCGGAGATTGCTCGAGAAGCTGCACAGGTCGTTCCACGTCCTTGCCTTTCGCCTTTCGCCTCTCTCCTTCCTGCCATTCGACTACATGCAGCAGGCTAAGCAGTAAATCGGATTGCGCAGAGTTATGATGGCGGTGCCGCGAAGGGCTGGCAACAGTACTGATGCCAGCAATACGCCTCGCCTCCTCCGCCCGCTCACCTGCGTCGAGCGGGAACAGCTTACCGTCCATAGAGGACACGACCTCCTTGAACGACACTGTGCGCTGCTGGCCACCTGAAGGCTTCGGCGTGGTGTCTTTACGGAGGGGTTTCGGGTGTGCGGGGCCACGCTTGGGTGGGGTTGTGCTCAAACTCATGGGTCGCATGAAGCTATACTGAAATGGATCTTCATCGCACTTCGACGAGCACCTCTCTAGCCGTGCCTGCGACAATTTACCATAAGATACAGTGTGACGTTGAGCCATCGAGAACCCCACCCGCGTGGAACGCTGTCGGAGAGCGAGCTCTGCCTCTTGGCGCTTGTGAACCTCTGCTATCCGCCTTTGCTCTTCCTCTACAGCAATCTCCTCCTCGCGACGGCGAATAGCGCGAAGTCGCTCGATGTGCAGACGATGCTTCTCTTCCTCCCAAACCTTTTCGCACACACGCAAGCGTTGTCTTCGCTGAGCTTCCTCCCACTTCTGTTGCTGTCTCCGTCGAGTTTCTTGGACGACAAGCAATTCAGGTTCTTCAAGTTTAAGTGGACCCGATGGTACGAAACACATGTCAAAATCCTCGTCCTGGACTTCATCTATCCGAGGATCATTGTCCGAGGTGACGTCGATCCCTTTAAGTTTAAGAAGCAGGATCTTAGCAAGACGGATATCATCCAACGCGTAAGCCACCTGTACTTGGTCCTCGAGTGATCGGGGGGGCGAGGGAGGCGAGTCATAAGAGTCAAGGGAGATAGAAGAGGGTGCTGATGATTCAGCGGACCCTAGAGACCCTGAAGGAGCTGGGGATAAAGAGCGGGTGGACGAAGGGGATCTGTCCACTGAATTCATGGAGTCGGCCTTAGAATTTGTAGAGTGTGAAGGAGAGTGAACCAGTGAGTGAACCAGTGATGACGCGTCTGAACCATAACTTTGTTCCTGTGGATGCGTCGATGAAGGATCCACCTTCTCCGACTGGGGTAAGAGAGGTGTCTGAGGTGGCACAAAGAAGTTTGTGTGTATAGCAATTTCTGCTTCCCGCAGTTTCTCGACACATAAAAGTAGTCTCCGTTCTTCGGATGCCTGCCTGGCTAGTGCTACTGGCGATATTTGGCGTGAGCGGCCGCGGCGCTGCATTGGGGGACGAGAGTACCAGCCACCGCTGGGCGGACGGAAAGAAGCAGTGAGCATTGACGGGGGAAAAGGGAAAGGAAATGGATTCACCGGTGGTTAAAAGGGAATTGTTCCACGGGAAGATCTCGGATCTGATATTATGACCGTATGAGAGATACTCTTCGGGGATTGCCTCGAGGCAGGAAATGAGCGTCTACGAGTTCGCGATATGAACAAGTGACCCAGGCCACAACAAAAATGGCTGTTTGGAGCCCAGTCAAAGGTTTCAAATTGACCTGTGATAGGCAAGTCTACAGATAAAAATAATGGTACACGCGTCCTGTCAGTGCCATGCACAGGAAGAAACTTGGGAAGGCCTACCAAGTATTATAGAAAGGCTGTGTTAGTCAACGAGGAACAACGTTTTAAACAACGGTTGAAATAAGTATCGCCGCTGTGTGGTACGACGTCAAGAGCAACCTGTTAATCTTGAGCAGAAATGTAATTTTCTACATTTTTGTTGGACGGTCCATCATTGTTGTTGGGCAACGTCTACTGTGGCAAGCAGTTCACGGGTACCGTATCTTCCAATCACAATTACCGGACGGTGGCTGTGCCGAGGCAGGTGCCGTAGTGGGTCCGTAATTTTTCTGCAACAGCGACAGGCTACGACAGGTCGGGCTTACTCTTCCCGTGGATCGTTAGCCCTGACTCGTACTATAGCTCCAATTAGTCACGCTTGCGGCTTAAATCTTCATCCCAATCCTAGTGATTCATGCGGAATCATGCCTCGAGGCCGCCCTCTTACCAGCAAGCAGTCCAATAATCGCACAATGCCACTCCATGCAAGGGCTTCCTTTGTATTCGTGATCAGTCACCGAGAGTCATGCCTTGCAACGAGGCAGGCCACTTCACCAGACATCCTCTTTCTGGGTGCCAACATGCTCCAACAATACCAGCCCAGTATCCGTATTCATTTGTACAGCGTGTCGTTCCTGACTCACTCATATCACACAGTCATCAGTCTAGCTCCCACATCACGCATGACAGTGCCATCGCAGTGATTGTACATCATGTTCTCTTGTCACATTGCCATTGGGCCTGCCCCACGGGCACCACCTGCCAGTGTCCCGCTTATGTTTTAACTCGCGCTGTCCAACTATCAATCTCTGATCGCCGCCCGTGTTTCTAGTATTTCTCCCTCCCCCCGATAAGCTGTTAACCCCTTGACTATTTCCTTGTTTGCCGAACGGTCAAAACCCATGTGTCCTCCATCTAGTGCATATAGGAATTTGCCACGCACTATTTTATCCGTGAAATGAAATTACCGGTGGCCTTCTAGGAGCGCTTCTTAAGAGGTGTTTTCTGTAACTCCATCTATACTAACAAACATTTGTTACACGTCTTCTCCTCTGTTATCGATGCGTACTCAATTTCATTATGTGTCCTCGTTTTCCTCTCTGACACCCGACTTCTCCACGTAAACTGATTATCAGCTTCACCATCTCATCGATCTATATGATCCTTATCCTGATCATCACCCCATCTCTCACCGCCAGTTTTGATATGTCTGTATCTCAGATCAAAAAAAGATCAATTCAAACAGCTCAATTTATCTTTCACCTCAGTCAGCCGCCTGCACTAAACATATATCTCACGACGTCATTTTTGCCGCACATCCTTGCTCACACCGCTCGCTCGAGAACGTAGCGGCGCCTAGATATCGCCTTTCCCATTTGGGACATACTCTAATAGCACGGCGCCTCAAGGCTTGCCTCGTGTCCCAGCACTGTGCGCCAGCTATGATATAAGAACAATCACAGCGGCTGCCTTTCTGTTGTATGTGGCAAGTGAAACCTCTTTAGGCCGTTCGGGCGTATCTACCCTTTGTTATGAGCTGACTTTCTAAAGACCTAAGTTGGTTTTACACATAGCTCATATCCGCGTCACCGGCCTCACATCACCAGCATCATGATATCAATCATGACTATTGCAGGGGCTGATAGTGGCGCCGCTACGTTCTCTCATAGGCAGTGGGACATGCTTATCGGTCGCGAAGGAACGATGTTACAGCACCGTTTATTCTAGTCCACGGAAGCTTTTCGCACCGAGTGGCTCATTGTCATCGTCCTTATGTTCGCACGTGATCGTCGTCGAAAACCTCCGTCGGTTTTCACCGACAGCCATCTGTTCGTTCTGATGGATGTCATGCGGAGTGCCAGCTCAATACAGTCGCCGGTTCTTTTTTTCTTCGTTGTCTTCCGTCTTGGACGGCTAGCCACCCACGGTCGACTCTCCACACCATAGCACTGCAGCGGTGCCTGGCGTTACTCACGAGGACCAAGCCAAGGCGAGGCAGACTAGCGGGATCGTCATAAGCTCCATGGAGATTTCCGGCGTGCTACATCCGGCTCACTGCCGTTGATTATGGACAAGTTATCTCTCCACATTAGTATATGAAAGTATATTCTTTCGCATCCTGACCATAATGTCCTGATATTATACCCTTTTGCCTCTCATTAATATGGCTGTATTACGTCGAGCGGCCTGCTAGAGCCAAACAGAGTGGCCAAATCCCTACCATGTACATAGGTCAGTCGTTTACGTCCTTCTCGAATTGTACGAAGTAAACACTACGTAACACAGGAGCTCTCGTACTTTCAACTTCTTAAAGTTGCCACACAGCCCAGTGCCTCATTGTGGAAGTCATAATTGCGCGAGGGACGTCACCAGACATTCCTTGTGTAGAAATTGGGCGCGAAGAGCTCGCCCTGTGGTCCTTTCAGGAGCCAATGCGATTTGATTCGATCCTTGTCCTTGCTAATCGGGGATTCATTTGAAGCTTCGAAGCCCCTAGCACTGTTTGGTGATGTGGTGAATATGGCATGCTCACATACCTCGATATGCTATCTAGCTTACAGTCGAGGACAGCATCAGGTCCTGTTCTTTAATATCCGTAGTCGTCGAAGACATCATGACAGCAGGAAGACGCGGCAGGATCTTGCTCACTAGCTTGGGTTGGCCAGACCAGAAGCTTGCACAGGGGCCTTTTTTAGGTTAAATCGATCTTCTCAGGTTTGTTCTTACAAACGCTGATAATCTGCAAGTGGCCCATGAGCTAGACGAGAAGCTTGTACAGCCTGGGTCCTTTTCAGGTTAGATCATGTTCTGAGTTTTGGTCTTACAAATGCTGACCTGGGCAGGTGACAGGAAAATGGAAAGTCTAAAAGTATCACATGTACGAGATTCAAGGGACTAGTAAACAAACTCATCCCTGGCTCCACTGTCGATTGCCGCCGGTACCTTTCTTGCAAGCCCGAGATCTCTTGCACCTCCCCTGAAATCAGGAGCGGGGTATATAGATTTTGAAATGGTACAACGCAGTCGCGCGGCCGTTCCCGAGTACGCAAGCTTAGCCCCGACATACGGTATAAATACAGAACACTAGCGGGCCCCTCGAGCTGACTTGTTTCTCTCGTTCTGGATGTTCTAGATCGTCGGATGGTGAAATACGGTTCCGAAAGAAGATGGGCGCAAGCTCCGAGTTCAGCAGTCTTGGTCCGTCGACTTATCTCTACATAGTATATGGCTCATGAAGTAGTGGACAGCCGATGAGTCGAATTCCAAATTCCAAACCCTGACGAAGTTCATTACCGAGTCGACCTATGCCAATAACTGTATTACGGTACAGGGGACCACGTCTGGGCCCTACTAGTAGGCTTCAAATCCTCAAGCTCCTGAGCTGTTGGGCCACAGCCCGTTTGACCGTGAGAGGTGCGACTATCGCAGTTCCGAAATTCACCAAGGAAAGCCGAGGAACTCGAGCTAACTCTCGTGAGGATGTTGTGCGATCCCAGCGTTGGATGTGGAAATTGCAACCGAATAGATGAGTCACCTGCACCTGTAATCTAAAACACAGCATGCGAAAACAACTTTAGCATCGCAACAACGTCATTTGCGCATATGGACGACGGTACTACTATTTGCAGTCTGAGAGTTCCCGACGTGTTTAACTGCGTCGAGCGATAGCTTGTACTGATCATGCGTTATCCGCCACGTGTCGCAGTACTATAGTGCATGTGGCACATCGCCCCCACTTCCTCCTCTGGGACTACCTGTGTAGTTTACTTTTTAGTTGGGCTTATATACAGCACTCGCAGGCGTTCAATACTGTGGTGTCACTCTAATAGATTGGTAGTTAGACTTCAGAAAAGTATACCAGTGACTTTGCAGCAACTCAAGCTATGTTCCCACGACTCCGTGCTTGTTTACCGGCTCCGGCTTCTTCATATCCGGAGTCAAAAACACGTCCACTGTTCTCTTCCATGTGCTTTCCCTTGGCCCAATGCCCGAAACCTGGCTTCTATGCTTCTTCCGCTCCATCTCAGAGACACCTGAAGCTCGAGTCTCACATCAAGGTCGATTTACGCATTATCTACTTCGCTTCCGCAGGTATTAGGGCCTCGGAGTCCCACGTACAGTGACTACTTTTTAGCGGACACCGAGTGGGACTGAAATATGTTTGCTCGATTGTCACGCACATCTGCCAGGTGGCTAGATGTGCGCGTCGAACATGCACTGTCTGGTAACGACAATGCCATGGTGAGTCTATTCCAAGTTTATTTACCGTCGTCATCTGAACTGGCGGACGCCTCACATTTAGTCAGTCGATGTAAACGTGCTCACTTGTCTCGACTTGTCGTGGCGCGGGCTGTGTGGCCAAACTATTGAGCCTGTGTATCGTGGCTTGAAAAATGTTGTGGAAGACTTGGACACAGTTGCTAGGTTGTTATCCGAACTAGATCCACTTGGTGAAGAACTAGAACAGGTACGTCGCACTTCTGTCTGTCTTCATGAGACTATGTAGTTAAACAAGCACAAATTTGTAGACGACTGAAAATTTGGAAGTGCCTCCGCAGCCGCAGCCGTCGTTGTCACCGAGCCTCAGAATTTATGCGGCAAAACATCGCCCATGTGCGTGTCCTGAAATTTCACTACCAGAACGACCAAGAAGAAAGCGTAGGCGATCATCTGCTTTAGTGAGTCTGACCTAAGTATGTGCAAATCAATGTTCAACTTGGTCAAAAGGTCGAACCGCTTGTCATCAAACCCACGCACCCTTCTGCTCCGACAATTATCGTTTCGCCGTGTCCATCTCAGGCACGTGAAACTTCATCTTGGGTACCGTGTCAAGATGCAGCATTTGGTGCGCGACTCACAGTGCCCACATACGTTCGATCAAACGGCGCGTTTCCGCCCCTCGTAGCTCCATTCAATCTTGACAACTGCGCTGATGACTGGAAATATGTCAACGGCCATTGGTGTGCTGTCCTTCCGACACAGGATCAACAGTGTAGAAGAGGGCTGTACTCTAAGAGCACAGTTTCTAGGCGACGTTCGAGGCCACGGCCTCCTTGTCGGACGGATGTTTGAGTTTCTGTTGCGCCGATCTACCACCGACTTCACTGTCCCTCGTTTGTTGCATTCGCCGTCTCGGGCAGTTCATTCCATAAAACATATATCATTTCTCATGCATTGTATATTTCATGTTATCTAACTCATATATTTGTTCAATACCGTTTTATTTAAAAGAGATCAAGTTGTTGTGATTCCGAATCATTGAGCGGAAATGGGAGACACGTTTACCTGACGTGGGAACTTATATGCCATTGGCCTCCTCACCCAGTTGCCCCACAAACGTCCAGACCCGTTCTTTATCTCCTCTCCTTTCCTTTCAAGCAGACTGACTGCTAAAGCCAGTTTTATCAGGTTCAGTGCTAACTGGAACTTAATCTAGTAGCACTACGTATTGTAACAGTGGCAACTCCACGCGCTCAAGTATCTGACATGTCGTTCAAAGCGCTCTTCTATGCGTACATCTTAGGTGGACTGACGTTCATCCCCTTGGCTATCCTTATCGTTGCTGGCATCGCCATATACACCTCTATCCCTGTGCAAACCAACTCAAGCAAAGATGCTAAGCCAGAGCTCCGCACCGAGTCGATTGAGCCACAGGCAGAAGCTGAAGATCCTGCCTCATCGGTGGAAGTCAACGACCAGCCCAGGACGCGCAAAGGCTGGCTGACCATGCGTAGAACATTTGAAGAATCCGCATCATCCGATGGCTCGTATGTCACACTCGTCCGCTCCTACCTTGATGCGCGCTCCAAGGACCCTAAGCGCTCACGGCCGAAAGATATGTGGTACGTTGTCCTTAAGGGCACAGTGTTGTACCTCTACGAGGACGAAAGTAGGACGGAGTGCGAAGCTGCTATAGAGTTGGGTGGACATGAGGTGTCTGTTTACCCGGAAGGACTTCTAGACGGGGAGCTCTACACAAAACGGAATGCCATATGTTTGCGCCCAAGACAAATACCCGAGGAAAAAGCAATGCCGAGCGTGACAAAGGAGATGGCACTTCAAGATATTGATATTGATGAGCAGGTGGAGGAGGCAAGTGGAAGCTTGAAGAAGCGGACGGCTGAACGCGAGCGACTTATTGAAGAAGAGAAAATTCGGGACACTGCACGACAAGAGGCATCGAGCGCATCGACACCATGGTTCATCTTCGTGCGCTCCTGCGTCGAGATGGAGGATTGGTACTTTGCGCTCGTGCATGCGTCTGAGCACCCGACTGGCACGCCCACTCTCGACCCACTCCAGAACGTATTCCTCCCTTCAGAAATGAACAAGCTTGTCGTAACTCTTGATGAGCAACCCGATGTCATCCCCATGCGCTGGTTAAACGCGCTACTTGGACGCATATTCTTTAGCTTCTACCGCACACAGACGTTAGAGTCGTACATCATCGGTCGTCTCATGAAGAAGGTTTCCAAAGTCAAGCGCCCTGCATTCCTCACAGACATTTCTGTCACCGAATTCTCAATTGGGAATAAGGCCCCAACACTTAGCAAGCCGATGTTGAAGGAGCTCACGAAAGAGGGCGACGCGTCGCTGGAGGTACGCTTTACATACAAAGGGGAGGTTCGTGCGACCGTCGAGGCTACTGCCACAATCAACCTTGGTGCTCGATTTAAGTCGTACACCGTTAAACTGGTGCTGGCAGTCATTCTGCGGGAGATAGATGGAAACCTCCTCATCAAGGTCAAGCGACCGCCGAGTAGTCGGATATGGTACGCGTTCACCCAGACCCCGCGTGTGGTCATTGATGTCGAGCCCATCGTGAGCGATCGCCAAATTACGTGGAGCATGATACTTGACACGATCAAGTCGAGAATCATCGAGGTGGTGAGTATGGTTGATGATCCATCATATTAATCACAATCTAATTTTCGTACGACTTAGATACAAGAGTCCGTCGTGATGCCCAACATGGATGACATCAGCTTCTTTGACAGCTCACCATATTTACACCGTGGCGGACTCTGGTCAGACGCTGCGCGGCGTCATCAGTCAGAGCCCGCCTCGACTTCACCAGAGGTTGAAGTTGAAGGTGTAAAACCTGCGGCATCTGAGGCAGACCTCCCATCCATTTCAGGTCCCTCCGAAGAGGTCGCAGCGTCAATGAAGCGTTCAGTGTCTGCTGAAGACCTGGTAGTTGATGCATCATCACTTGGGGGCGTGCCAGTCATCCGCTCCGCAACCACTGGAACCTCAGACAGCAATGTAAAAGCCTCTAGGCGGCGGTCTTGGTTTTCATCTGGTGGAGATGACTCAGATGTGGGCGAGGATGCCGAGGAGTCTGATCTTCGTGGACGGCGGAGTCGCGCTACAAGTTCTACAACGCCGAAACAAGATCTTCCTGCCAACTCCTATCCAGATAAACCTACTAACGAGACGGAGTTGGATGAAGAGAAACCCGAGTACCTGTCGCCGCAATACCACGGCCGGTCCTCATCAGCACACTCTCTAGCACGTTCTAGGTCTTCTCGAGCAGATTCTGTCTCATCTTCGGTCTCGGTCGGTGGCGACGAGTCCTTCAATGGCCTCCCCGACTCTGGTGCACCCTCCAAGAGCCCCCGAGCCCTCGCCGGTTCGAATACAGCTAGCTTCTTGTTCTCTACGCTCAAGTCGAAAGCCGCAGACAAGCAGGCGCTGAGTAACTCTGCTAAGGAGGCAATGCGCAAATGGGGAGTCAATTGGGGAGGTCTTAAGAAAGATAGCAGTGTCAACTCTCAGGATGACGTACCAGACGTTGGGCCTTCGGATGCTCCTGTCCGGACAGAGAGTACACATGGCCGCCCCAGTTACGCGGAAGTGCGTGCTGCTGTTGCTGAACGAAGAGAGCGCAGGGACGATGGTGGGTCCGCCCCTATTCCTATCCCCAGTGGGAAAGAAAAGAGGTCCACAAGCCCAACGAGCGGTCATATGTCATTATCATCTGGTGCACCTGCATCGCCTCCATACATGACACAAGGCGTTTCATCAGAAGGGAGCTCCTCATCTAAATTTGTTGCACCTTCCTTGTCAAGGTCGGCGACGGAAAATGATCCACTCAAAGACCGCGATTTCACGGATGTCACAGAAGAGCACCGCAGGCCATCTATCATTCATACCCAACCTTCACAGGCGCGGACAATGACTATTCCGGGGATCCATGCGAGCCATCGTGGGGAACCCATGTCAATGGGGAACGTTGCGCCATCGTCAACACCGCCGGAGAGCAAGCCGAAAGGGCCTGCTATTCAAAGCATGTATCGCTTGTGGAAAAGTCCGATTCTGACAGGTCAACCACAAGGCTCGGACAACCAATTGACGCCTACACACGCTGACATAGATGAACATAATGTGGATGTTGCCCCACTCAGTCTTTCCGCCGATGTCGCTTCACCATCTGCACGGCCTGTTCCTCCACCTCTTCCTCCACGGACGGTATCATTGGTACCACGTACGCCTGATTCGTCCAAAGATTCCGTTGTTCACACTGTATCACCCGCATCAGAAGAGATGAGAGGAATTTCGCCGGTGCAGGGATCATCAAATACATCTGCAGAGCCAGCTGAAACGTCATCACCTGTTGGCAAATCTGAACCGGTGACAGTCAAAGGACCGGATAACAGGCCTCCATTACCCCCGCGCAGGGTACAAGCTCCAGCATGATAGCCTATAGGTCAACGTTTCAAAATTTCCTAGTTCATGTACATCACTGATCTGCATTGCATTGTTCTTATCTCTCGCTCCGTACTCGGTAACATGTTCAGTATAATCAACGCACGTATTTAAAAGTCAAGTCAGCATTTCTCTCGTGATGACACAATAACGTGTCACGTCAGTTTTCTTCCGAGGTACAATCCAAGCATTTATCGGAATCGTGACGGTGAAGCAGTTGGACGCTGAAAATTATTTGCTTTGCACTTTGAAAAAGACAGAATTTGACGACGTGGATACAGTTGTGATGGTAGTTCTCGCCGTCGGCCAGCAAAGTAGAAATTTAAAATTACCCGGCCCAAGCTTGACCCAAGCATCCCCAGCTGTGTTATTTGTCTCTAGTAGTGTCATCATTCCGTAGCGCCTCGTAGCTGCTACGTACTTAGGCTCGGACTTACATCTTATGGTATTCTTACTTCTCGTTGAGAATGTTTCGTCTCGTAAAAAAATTCATGTTTTTATGTTTTTCTTCGGGTCGGCACGCCAAGCGGTTGCTAATTTGACAGGAGGTTCCGAAGGGGTGGTCGTCAGGGTGTCAGTGGCCGTAATGGAGGGCGTGCCGTTGGCCCGCAAAAGATGACCCTGGTCCAAGCTTCGACATTACTTATTGTTTGAAACGGAAGACCATCGATGTTTTTTTGCTCTTCTCTGTGCTCCGTGATCATCAAGTCTCTGCAAGTTGAAGATTTAGGCAGCTCCGAGCTGTGAACTCAATTCCAAGTTTCATTCTGACATTCCTGTCACCGGCTTCACCATCACAGTTATATAGCCTAAGCGGCGGGAGGAACTGGTTTTTATATATATCTGGTTCAACTACCAACTGCAGGCTTTCTTTCCTACCGTCATGTCAAAAATCATGTCCTATACGCCCCGTAAGGATTCTTCATCATCCTTCAAAGCTGTCTTACCCGTCTCAGTTGCTACTACTTCTCTCCAAATATCCCCCAATCTCGAGGCCCTTCTCCAGCATGATGAACTTACCCGTCGTGGCAGCGCGTCTCCAACTAGTCTATACCATTCCATCTCGCACTCATCGGGATTTGCTGTCAGCCTTCCGCCACCACCGCCCCGGAATACAGCAAAGAAGGCAGCTAGTCACGATAACCGCGTCAAGGAAATTCGGCGGAAGAAGAGTAACGTTAGGTCTGATTCTTGGCCAGACGCTCTACCTGCCATGAATAGCTCCGTCGGTCATTCAAGCCCCGCATCCTCTAGATCTGCTACGCCCAATCCTTATATCAACCCAACACCCGTCGTGCCAACTATTAATACATTTGATGATAGAGAAGCAGGCAAGTGCTTCTCTTGATTATATCTGGAAAGATAACTCACGTCAACTCACACGACCACAGGTCCTACATCACTTCTGTCACTACAGAATGGTTATGCGAGTTCCACCGAAACTATAGTTTCGCTTGCACGCAGGAGTGAACCAGATGTCTACCATACTTCTGACCCACCAGTACATCTCATGGCTTCCTGTCGTTCATCACCCACTTTGCATAAGGTTGAGAAAATCTTTACCAAGGGGCGGGAGTCTTTGAACATTCTCACAAGTGCTGCTATTCCCAGTAGTATGAAGCCAAAACAGGACGATCACGTCGATTCCCGGTCTCATCGCACAGAGTTGGCAGAATCCAGCGCTTATCAGTCATCTCTCTCAGGTCAGCTTCTTCGAAATGAATGTCACGCTGAGATGCTAACGCTGGTTCGTGGCTGTAGTACCCCAGGTGCGACAAGGACGAGGATCAGGATACCGAGCATTATCCCATCAACTATCCGCGTTCGGGGATGAAGAGACAGCCTCGGTTTCTGATGCCTCTCCTCTGACAACTGAAACGCGGCAGTTTTCTCCTGTGCGAGTCAGGTCTCCCCTCTCGACGGGCACAGACACGAGTGCCAACTCGCCTTCGGTTTCTTCTACCTGCTCCCTCTCCCCTAAATCTGGTTATTCGTTGCCAGCGGCGGCCATATCTTCTAATTCATCAAGCGCATATCACGCATCTTCATTGCCCCATTTACCCCCCATACCCCCGATCGAAATGCCACTTCTGCCTTCACTGCAGAAACGACCAAGTAATGACCAGCAATCATTCATTGATTTTTTCTCGCCTACTTCCCCAGTTTCCCAGCATATCCAGGACGACTCATCTATTATATCTGCTCGCCGTCCATCTGCACCAGCTATATTATCTTCAAGCATATATTCTAGTACTTCTTGTAATTCATCTTTGAACGACCTTCCCAGCATGGTTTTTGCCCCGGCTAGTCCTACTTCTGTCACTCACGAAGTTCCTGATTCCCCACAACACTCGCGACCGAGCTCTTCGGCATCTTCATACTCAGACGTTTCGGCAATGATATTTGCTCCCACAAGTCCTACTTCTGCCAGCGGTCCATATTTGTCGCCTATTTCCTACCGCCCTGGTTCACCATGTTCTTCGGCAACCTCGCTTGCAACGCCCGAGTTTGCACCTCCCAGTCCGGCGTTCCCAGGTACCACAGATACATTGAAACCACCCATTCCAACTACCGCGAAGCCTGTGTTCGAGAGAAGGGGTCGCAAACCCCGTTTTCAGAAACGTTCTTTTTCGTCCTCTCCTCAACCACCCCTTCGTCTCAAAGTACCCCTACCACCGACGACCAATACGCTTGACGCCAACGAACGAGCTGATCTCATACGGAGAAATCGCAAGTTGGTGCAACTATTAGGACAAACGCCGGGGGTTGAAATGGCATCTGAAGTGGAGGAATCACGTCTATTTAAGATATTACCACAGCCCCCCTTCTCTGCTTTGCTGGGATCATCGAAGCAGAAGCATCATCGTCATGCAATGTCTGTATCTGTTGCTGTGAAGACCCCCGGTTTTAAATCGGAACCGTCATCGTCATGGCAAGTCATAGACTACCCATCAACACAGAGCGGTCGCAGATATTCCACGCCCTACACTCCACATAGCTTTACATTTTACTTGGACGATTCACCGGAGCCACCAGCCACTCGCGATCATCACGGCCCACACCGCCATCGGGATCCGCAGCACCAATATGGTTCTCCAACTTCTTTCATTGATCTTTCAGACGAAGATAACTCACATGATGCTTCGGATGTGATCAGTTTAGAAATGCCGAACACGGCAAATGGTCGCCGAATCTTCCATCATTCATCCTCGACACCATCTGTGGTGGAGACGTTTACGCCCGAGGAACAAGCCGAAGCCGATAGAAGAAGAAAGCGTGACAAGCTGGCTAAACTCCACCGTTTTCTTGGCTCTCGCGTCCCTACGGACTTGGTTATTGGTCATATAGCTGGTCCGTCTTTACCTCCATCGTCAATGCCTGTGGAGGGCCACGACATGTGGCTTTACAGGCGAAGGAGCGGTTCATCCGCCCCATCGTTCGAGCGTGTCAAGACAGAGCTTGACGACGAGGAGAAGGCTTTGAATGTCAGACGTGCTCAGAAGATGGAAAAGGTTTGTTATTCCTTGTTCCCCGTCATGAGAGGGACTCATCATTTTAATCAGCTTTTCGGGATCCCCCCTCCACAAACTTTGTACCATACTCGCCAAGCTCCTGCAACAATGGCCCGCTCTCAACCGGCGTCTCCTGTATCGTCCTTTATGACCCCGACTTACGTGCCCGCCAATGCTCCTGGTTTCTCTCGGCGTAATCCAAACCAATCTGCGTACATGAAAGGGAAGAAAGTGCATCGCCCAGGAACTTCGGAATCGACTACGTTCCTACTGCCATTCAAGACTTCCAGCTCCCCAGAGCCTGATCAGACGTCTGGTTATCTGGATACGCTCGTACAATCTTCGGTGTACATGAACTATCAGCATTCTATCGCGTCTCTGACAGACATCATTGACCGAGTGAGTGAACAGATGTGGAATCATGTATGACACTCACTATTTCAAAGGATGACAGGGCGTCTCTTGCGGAGCTTCATCGGTTCCTCCACGGCGATTTAGTGGATTCTCCAATTGAGGAACAGCCTTTGCTAGAATCTCATAGGAATTCCAGCTCCTCGTATTCGTTCAAGTCGGAACGTAGACTCTCGTTACCAACACGGACATCCATGTCGTCATCGATAACCATTGAGATACCCATGCCGTCGCCCAAGGAGTCATCTGACTTCCAGTTGCGCAGGCGAAGAGCTGCTAAATTGACGCATTTCTTCGGTGTGGATTATCGTGAGCTTATCCATGATATTTTGGAAAGCATCGAGAAGGGCGTGGAAGAGGAGAGGAAGCGAGGAACACTTCGGCCCGAGGAAGTTGAGGTGAGTTCATTCATGTTTAGTGAGATTATCTACTCACGGTTTTCTTGGCACGCTAGTCTTTGCTGCATAAGCTTCATGATCTTCGGACAAGACAGGATGGATTTTTATAATGATCAGTACTATAGCACTCTTTTACCAGTTTTAACTTTTATGTCGCTTTGCCATGACCTCTTGCATATAATCTTTTTTCAGTTTGAACTTCAACGATAACGACTGACAGCTATCAGCTACGTGTGAAAGTCAAACTTGCAATCTAGATGTGTAAGATGGTAACTAATAACAAGGATATCATAGGATAACTAACTCTCCATCACACGAATGACACCAGAATATGTGAGACTCGTCCATGAACTGTGGTCGCCGGTGTATGTGCTGTGCATGCCAGGAGGGAGAGTCAGGCTCCTGCCCCAATATTCCTT
Source organism: Suillus weaverae (assembly GCA_016767475.1). Classification (NCBI taxonomy): domain Eukaryota; kingdom Fungi; phylum Basidiomycota; class Agaricomycetes; order Boletales; family Suillaceae; genus Suillus; species Suillus weaverae. Next base: position 1,753,297 of record MU179297.1, read on the forward strand.
CGTTGCCTTGTGGAACAGGGGAAAGCTGTCGCGACGAAGGATAGCCGCCAGCTGATGCTGCAACTTCGCTATCAATGCGCGCTTTTAACATGCCAAGACTAACTTGACGCTTGTGACGAGTTTCGGGCGAGAGTCCAACATCAAAAACAGTCCGCGGGGAAGGCGGGGCAAGATTACTTGATCTGTAGGACCCCCGTCGTAAATCGGTAGGATTAAGGGTGCGACTGGAGGGTCTGCCTGGGACTCCGGGAGAAAACGGTCTTGAGGTTGCTCTCGACGTGGAGCGCTGTTGTGCAAGCTGATCCTCTAAGATGCTGATTTGCTTCTGCAGGCTATGCGACTTTGCCTGAGCTTCGAAGACGGTGGTCTCCAAAGCGCGAATTTGGGAGTTGGCATTGGAAAGATCCATAGCATGTTGGACTCTGAGTGCACCGATCATCTCGTCATCCAGTGAACGAGGAGCAGCCTCGTTTGATGAAAAGTTTTGAAGGTGCTCTATCTCATCATCCTTGGCGCTCAACTCTGCCCGCAAAACTTCATGCTCGTAGTTAGATCGTTCAATGAAGGCGCGGTGTTCCTCGTCAATGTTCCTGTATGATCGAAGGTCCGACTCCAAGTGGGACACTACTTGTGAATGCTGGTCGGATTCCACGGAGAGGCGGTCAATGATTTCTAGCTGACGTGCCTCGATTTGTCGCAGCTGTGTACGGTCCCCCTCCAAACTGAGCACTGCCGCCTGCGATGTCTCTAGTTCAGCCTGCAGTTCCGCATAACCCTGCTGTAGCTCAATTATCGATTGTTGCAGTGAGACTTTGTCCTTCTCCTGCGACGAGTCTGCTTCCTTGTGAACTTGAGCCGCTTCGGCTTCCCGCTCCATCGCCTCGCTAAGCGCACTTTCAAGCTTCGAGATGAAAGTATCTCGTGAATTCTTTTCATGCTCAAGCTTGTCGATTCGTTCCATCAAATCCATTTTGGCGGAAGTAAGCTCCACAAACTTGGGTCGCATCTCATCCAGAGATTGCATCAACCTTGTTCCCTCTGTCTGTAGATCTTTCTGCGTCCTCTCGGCTTCTTCAGCTCGCCGATTGGCAGCCCTCAGGTCGCTATGTGCATTCTGAAGAGCACGGTCGCTCGACGATAACTCTGACGCGACCTCACCAAGTTTTTGCTGAAGCTGCTTAATCGCGCCCTGGTTGAAGTTAACCTGAGACTGGAGTGATGCGCGCTCTTCAAGCAACGCATCCCGATCCCGGTTGGCAGAGTGAATACGCTCTTGGAGGGATGAGTGTTGCTCCTCGAGACTTGCGTGCTTAGCCTTCCACTGAGTTTCGCTATCATTCTGCAATTGAAGCTGAGACTGTATCTCATCCTTTTCGTGTTTTGCGTTCGCGAGAGTCTACTTGTTTAGTGAGCACTAGCGGGCAGAAAAGTAAGTAGCTACATGCCTGTTTGAGCTTAGAGAGCTGAAACTCGAGCTCTTCGGCGCGATCCTGAGTGTTCTTGAGTGACTCCTCCAGTCGTTCGGCACGATCATCACTTTCTATTTGCTCCTCCAGTTCGCGAGCACGTTGTTGGTGCTGTTCGGATGCAGACCTCACTTCCTCCAGAGAAGCATTGAGAAGCTGTAGTTCTCTTTCCTGAAAAATGTTTGATTGGGGCACTCTTGTTAGAAATAGATTGCTCACTTGATCTCGCGACTTTTCAGCCAGGTCTCTTTCTCGTATCAAGGCTTCTTGTAGCTGCATGTTAAGCTTAGAGGAACTGCTCTCCAGGTCTTTGACACGTTCGTCGAGCGACTGCGATTTTTCGCGTTCAGCCTGGAGCAATTCACCCTTCTCTTGAGTCTCTAGATATAGAGCATAGTTAGACGAGAAAGTCATCGAAGTAGTCAACATACCCATCTCGAGCTCCTCCAGACGAGCGACTGAAGCCAGCAATGACGTCTTTTCTGAAACAAGGAGGGAGATAGTCTTTTGATGGTTTTCATCCTGCTCGTTCCGACGTTCAGTGGACTCCACTTCTTTCGAGTGACAGTCTTGTATTTCAACGCGTGCTGCGCTGAGCTGGTCTGAAAGCTTCTCGATCTCTTCCTTGTATGAAATCGCTATTCGGCGGTGATCATCAAGTTCCCTTGCATGACTCCGGCGAAGCTCATCAGCCTGCGATTTCAATTGCAGAATCTCTGCCTGACTTGAGCGGTGCATGTCTTCCAATGATCGCTTCTCTTGGACCACCACCTCCACACGTCTTGACGTATCTTGAGCACGCTGCTGTTCCTGATGAAGCTGAAGCTTAAGCGTGCTTTTCTCTTCTTCGAGCTTCTTTAGCTGGGCTTTGGTGCCTGTGACAGCGAATGAGATTCAGCTGGCATAAAAATATAGACCGACGTACCTGTCTCGAGTGCTTCTAGGCGACTTAGCGAACTCCGTAAGGTACTGTTCTCACTTTGAACAGAAGCAACTGTCGTCTGCAGGGATGTCACCTGAGACTGCAGCGCCTCAGCTTGCTCAGAAAGAAATGACGAAGTAGGCGCATTTGTTGGCAGAGCACTGGAAGCTGTCGAATGCGGCACGTCCGCTCTAGACAGAGATTTGATCCAGCTCGCGTCCGAATCTGCTGGTGTGAAGCTAAGGAATGATGAAATTAGTTTGAGCGCGATAAACGTGTCAGAGATCGTAGACGTACAGGTCAGCAACATCATTCTTGGTGTCCTCCGTGGAGGGTGCAGACTCCTGGGGAGTAGGAGTGAACGACCTCGACGGAGGTGGACTTGCCAACGCGCCGCTGCCAGCAACCTTCTTCCGTCGTCGCTTGTCGAGCTACAGACATACGTGAGCTCGTGAAATAACTGAACTTTCCGAAGATGCAAACCAAGGCCTTTGCCCGAGCAGCCTTCGCGGCGCGATCATCATCCTCAGACATTAGTGAGAGGCTGAATCAATCGTCAGTAGTGGCCAACCTCAAGTGAGCAATGAAAAGAGAGCAATTCAGTGAGGCGCAGTAGCAAGAAACGTTCGTGTTTGAAAAGTACGAGTCTGCTGCAGCACGGCCAATTGTAGACTTTGTCGCGACTTGGACACGTTTCATAAAGTTACACGCCCGCAGCTTATTGCATGTACCAATACAAATGAATAACAGGCTACCACTACTTATCTCCTATAGGCCATCCCGATCTCCTCAAACTCACGCACGAAAACAAAGCAATTGGAAGAAGCCCGATTGCAAGGCCTAACCAGGATACCATCGAAAGTATGGATTGATTATGGTGTAGTAATGCAAAATGTTATCATTGGGTATTATAATTTACTGCATCATGTACTGGTGTAGTCCCAGACTTTCAGAACACTGAACTTCCAGAAACATAAACTCGTAAAAAAAGATATCCTTCACAAACACTGTTAATAGATAGAGGCGATAACCACGCGAGTAAGAGCAGATTATCTGCAAGCCGTCATCATGCATGTTAAACAGAAATTCCCTGTGGCTGTCCAGAGTACATTGGCTGGAATTGCTGGGGTTGCATATGGGGTGATTGGGCAGGCGTGCCACTGTGAGTACTATAGGTGCCTAGCTGCTGAGGCTGCGAAACAGGAGTTCCAGTGTACCCTGTAGGAGGAGCACCCGAGTACTGATTCAGAGGAACCTGTTGTTGTACAGGCCACGATTTCTGCCCAAAGAACGTGGCATCTTTGACAGAATATGTCCAGACACCATTGCCGCGGCTGGATCCAATGATGGAAAACACCAGCAGTACGCAAGTGTAACCCAAGACTAAAATAACATCATCAGGTAAAGACTCGGTCTAAACAGTGTAAAACTTACATATGAAGAAGTTGAGGAATGCGAAAGCCTCCACTGCCTGCAACTCCATGCAATACGTGTTATCGGTAGGATCTGGTGGTGGCTGAGTATGATACAAAATGATATCTGAAAATCGCGCACCTGTGTTCGCATAAACACAACCTCGAGGAAAGTAATAGTTATAGGTGGTGATAGCTTCGCCGGCAGTGGCGACCCACAGAATCGCAAGGATGACTGTATATCAGAAAGATTAGACTGATACGCGTTATTCCAAATACACTACATACAGAGCCATGAGAGTTCGAAGACAATCATAGAAGTGAACGCCCCACGCCGTATAAAGTCAAGGATCAACCTGTGAACAACTGAGACAATCAAGGTGATCAGACAGAGGCATACGTACATGATTGGAATGGTAAGAATTGTTAGCACCGAGGTCGCAATGCCCAAAGCACTGAAGATGTAATAGAAATATGGTTCCGTCAACGAAATGAAGTAGGCATTGAGACCTAATCCAATGAGGGAGAAAACGATGGTGAGTGCTATACGATCACATTCGAGAGTGAGCTTCTAACAAGCAGATTCAGAGACAGACTCAGAACTCACAGAAAAGGGTAATACGAATCACGGAGAAGAGTCCCATATTGAACAAGGTCTCCAAGAAACACAGTTCAAAGGGATGGGGATGTAAAGCGATAGGCTCCGAACTGAACGTTGAAGTTTATATTGGTAGACTCGCTTCTCAAAAGTCCGCTGATATGCAGGAACAAAGGCAGTGCCCCAGGCCCCTTGGCAAATCTCATCAAACGTTGACAAGCTCCGTTTCTGGGCATCCAAGTACTTGCTTTTAGCACTGGTTTGATCCAATATTTGTTTGGTCGGAGGCACTCCTTGGTGTGGATCCTCCTGACACGTCCTGTCAACAAGTGCTTTCATTCAGTAAGTACGAAGACTGAGTCTAGTCTCGAGATGCGATATGATTGTTTCAAAGTTTCGGAACATATAGTATATTTCAACATGGTGAGTGTGAACCTGGCCTGGCCGCTCATCGCATTGTGCCTGTCGACAATCAGTGATCGACAAAAGTTGACAAGGGTAGTACTGACTACCGCGACATAGTTCCTGCGAAGAGGATAATTTCAATGTCATGTCGCCTCCCACCCACTCACCAGAACCGATGGTTCAATTGGTGTGACAGACTCGGGCTAAATGTAACGAGTGCTCGAGTGTCAGTACTTGCCAGGACCTTAAACCGATTAATATTATTATCGCTGACATAAAGGCTATGCAACGACACACACGGTCCTGTTAGAGTTTGGTACAAGATGGCCCTGACGGGGACCACTGTCGTAATAGTAGTATCTCAAACTCCTCGTGCAGTTTGCTCATCTCCCCTCAAACCCCTTAAGTAACCAGGTTGCGTGATTTCTCTGGCATGCAATTGTTTCGAACAAGAACGGGAATCTGCTCACATTTAAGAAGACTGGGTTCCTTTTTTTCGCTGCTGGCCGTATGCTTCAGTTCACGGCAGGTCAGAGAAGGGTTCGGCTAGCCATCACATCGTTGGACACACACTGAAGTTAAAACAGTTCCAATAATCTCTCCCTCTCTCATCTATCATAGTGTCAATCCCACCGCTCAATTTGCCAAACCCTTATATAGAATAATAAAACACCCACCTCTCCCAACACTACCCTACCTGGACTCCGGTTCATGTCGGCCGAGATTAGCGTAGAATATCCCAAGATTATCGACAAACGCCTCGCCCCACCCAGGGCTCGACCAGTAAGCGGATAGGTGGTGATCTGCTCGGGGCGGTGGAATACCTACGCATTCACATTGAATTTACTTCCGGGTTCTAGACGAGGGGGGCGTTAATAAAGAGTGCGATCGCATGTATGCACAACTCGTTGCTGTTGGTACTGTTGTTCACGTAGCCTTGCGTAAGCCTCTTGTAGGACGAGCTCCTTGAAGGCAGTAGACCCGTTCCTGTGTTGTATCTGGCTGCAAGACTACCGTACAGACAGCCGCACGCTAGACGTGTATAGCGTATGCAAAGGCTTGAACATAGGCGTGTTGGACATCATGGAAGTTTCGACATTATGTAGGCATTCTTCAAGTTTAGACTTTGTTGCAATGAGCGCAGGAGGTCATTGGGTACGGCTTTGATGGAAGGTTCCGATGCCTAGTCGAGGGAGAACCGGAACTGTTATGCAGATAACAGAGATGCCCAAGCAGCGACGTCAATACCCTTAGTCGAAGTTGCTCGCTGACAGAGGGAAATCCAGGTTTGGGTAGAAGCGATGAAAACTCGATATGTAGAGAAATTTGTCACGAGGTCGGCCAATGGTCCAGCCTGGGACGTCATAGATCTGCACGATTTACTTGGGTCCTGCGAGCATGAGCGTGAGCTTGGAGCTCTTGGGTCAAACCCGTCGGAGCTCTGCATTCCCTCTGATCGTCTTGACTACTGTTGCTCAGAATCGGCAACACGGACGAAAATCCTGCACATACACGGACGCATCATGTCCGGGAACCGTGCAGGTATGCTTCTGTAGCTGTGCGTGCCAGAGCCTCCAGTTGAAAAAAAGATATTATTCGCGCGGGTTTACTCAGCTTCGTTTTAAGAACGCCGCTGCTCTTGAAAGCTTGATGGCGCAAGGGTGCACCAAAACAGCAAGCTCTTTCCATCAATTGAAAACAGAAGGTCTCCGATGTATAGGTTGGTGGATAACTCGTCCTCGAGTTTTTCATATGCGCCTTGAAAGAATCTCGTCAGGTACACTGGGGGTGGAATGTAAACGAATCGCTGCTCTCCAGCGTGGGACAACCGTTTTGTGCGGCTCGGATGTTTTCAACTTTATCCCTCAACCTCAGGCTCTACTCACCGGGACCGCCGGTCACTGGCAGTTCCAAGGAACTAGCTTAGTCCATATTGAACCCCAGGAACTCGTCTACTATCTCTCAGTCAACGGAGTCGTGCACTTCCATATAGGATAGTAGTGTTGCGACTCACAACGCATACTGCGTGTCGAAGGTGAGTGACGGAGTCTTGTACTTCCATCTAGGCCAACAGTGTTGCACGTACTATGTGTACACTGTCGAAGAACGACTGTCTTCCTTCTAAAGGCTCTACTAGGGGATACTAGCCGCCTGTACACGATGACACGATGTCTCAGAGTAGGTTTGGAGCTTCATGCTACTAGTACATTGCCAACATTAATGTATTTGCGCTATGAAGCAATCGTAGAGCACATGAAAATGGCGTCAAGTACTCCAGCTGTATTTCTTCAACGACGAAAGATTCCAAGTATGCTGACCGTTGTCTAGAATACCTTCAGGTCAAACACAAATATAGGATAAAATTCAGCACGTCTAGTGGCACTTTTGCCGCATTCTTACGGCATCGCTTGACCCATACTCCAGAGTTCCCAACCCAGAGAACAGCTACGATGAGCACCGCCCGCCTCAGAATCTTCCACAGGGTACAATGCATGCCATTCTTTGTCCGATTCTGCGACTGCGGAGGACTCATAGTGAGCGACTCTGATGTTACGACTGCGCTGTCCTTTGCCTATGGGGTGTCATTGGCTGCGAGGTAAGCAATTGGTGTATATGCTTCCTCGATATAAAGAAGACCGCTGGCGCACTCATCGATTCATCAACCAATTCACCCCGTATTTTCGAGCTAAAGTCTGAATCATTCACTGCCATGTCACGTTACGCCCACGACCAGAATTACTACAACGACAGGAGTCGTCGCAGCGGTCAACAGCGTGTGCATGTTCGAAGGGATGGGTATAACACACAACATGGACAAGACGAGCATGTCGCTGTTGTCCAACAGAGCGCACCTGCCCAACTTCGTGCGTCTATTTATCTTCACTATATGATAATTTTTAATTTATTTTTTCTCGTAGACCATCGCATGCACTTGAACAATTTTCTGCAACATAGATTCAGATCTACGCAAGACCTCCGGATTGTTAGCTCATCGACTGGTCCCGGGCACGCACTGCGGTGGACCGTGATCGCATACTGTTAGTTGTTTTTTGACTGCTTCTTGATGCATACCTAATTTATTCTTAGTCCGAGACTGTGAATATGGCAGAGGCGAGGGGGTAACAAAAGCGTCTGCCACAGAATCTGCTTGTCAGAAAGCTCTGCAAGCCCTCATGCAACCAGGAATTGGCCATTGAATTTCTATCGTTGATTTGCCGTGTAACTGCTTTTGCTGCTTTGTTGTCACCTCACCCTCTCATCTTAAGACTGTTCGCCGGGATTTGCTGATGTCATTTGGTTAATGATTTTGTCCCGGTTGTGTTGTTTGCGATCATCGAACTTGTATTTTCCTCTTCAGTGTAATCCCCCCGAAGTCCCCTACTTGTGTTATGTTTCTTTGTAGTTTTAGAGTCTATCAGAATTTCCAATTGAATATCATGAGGGGGTGAATAACTGACAGCAGTGAAACACGTGGCTGTGCTACTCCTCGGCTTCAGGTTGGTGAGAACTTAGAAGAACCGCCGTTGCCCGAGCCGCTCCCGTACAAAACTACTGTGCAACAACGTGTAATCGTTAAAGGCATAAATGCGTATTCCACATGTCTACTTTCCACCGCACAGGGAGCGCACGTCTGCCTGGTGCCATTTTTTGATCTTGCTACCGCACCCTGAGCACATATGACAGGCGTAACGCGCAAAAGTTTCAACAACAGATCCAATCGCAGAGGTTCCTGGTTAGGCCCTCTAATGTCGTCACACCTAACGGGATCAACTGACTTATCACCGGCTCGTAAGTGCAGTCTAGAAGTCTGGTTTGCAGACTATGTTGCTCCAGTTTATGATTGACTACGCCCCACAGTATTGTTCGAGCTTCTCCCGTACCCAGAGGGAATGCGCTCATTCATTCCGAGCTCGCTTGGAACGATCCGCTGCACAAGATATATGAGGGGCACATGTCACTTAGCCCCTCGCATCTTCTCACTGAGTCGATCGCCATTGCATGCAGCTCGCCCTATTTCATGCATCTTGGGAATTTTTGGTTTTCCGCATATTATTTTCCTCAACGCCGTGATCATGAAAACATTATTCTGCTAGCTCCATCGGGCATTGCCTCGACTCAACACCGTCTCTCTTTTTCTAGAGTCCCATGAAGCATAGGTTTCAGTGGTATAATAACTGTCGGTAAGTTCAGGTATGGTCATCAACTCAAACATTCGCAATGTCTCGAAGCAACCAGGCTAATGGTTTGTCACAGTCCTTTACGGTGCTCTGCCCCAGCTGACGACGTCTGAAGATGCTACGAATGCGCTCAATAACTGTTCGTGTAATTGTTTTGGTGATCTCAAAGGCTTACTGTAGGTTTCAGATTTGCAGTCCATCGGACAAAGCTCTGCTCTGAGCTGGGTCGATGTCCGACAGGGCCTCACGCACCAGTACATATGGACGTCGACCTGTAGAAGCAAGTTTTTTTTGTCCTTGTATCCGCTTATCAGACGTCTCTGATCCGTCATTCAAGTTTCTGGAGTTGCCTATGGAGTCGGCTCGGGTACTCATAAACACCAGGCAAGAAATGCGGCAGCCAGTCACGCGCTGTCTGCATTAAGGTCTGATCAAGGCTGAAGTACAAGTACGGTGACTTTGACTTGTTCCGCGGAGGCTGGCTCTCTCGGATGTCAATGGGTTAGACAAGTTCATATTGGATTATCTTCATTTGTTCGCACTTTTCCTTTTTTTCTTGCGAGTTGCGCATCCCTTCTGGGCCATTCATCCTCATGTATTTCATTCATCACCATCCATCCAAACATCTTCAATAGACGTTCCTGTACCTGCATTGTTTTAGATTGTACACGTCACTCATCTTATCTAATCTGTCTCATTAGGATCCGTAATTATTTTTGCCTCTTTTTCTCAAATCTTTTGTTTCTACTACGTGCGGGTTCGGTCGGTATTCGCTTGATGCATCCCAAGTTACGACACTCGCCTAGTAGAGGTATCGATAAAACCTCGACGCAGAGATATCTGCCTTACCACACGGCAATTGCTACTGACCTGGGTACTACACTCCGTCTTCCATCCAGACCAGCACTGGTAGCATGTTGCTTTGCAGTTTTTCATTAGCCTTGAACTGCTATGCTGGAAATCTACTAAGACACCGGAAGCCGCTACTATGCTGACTCGATCACGGCGATGTTACTTAGCTCCTTCCGGTCGATATCTGAATTCCTATGTCGTATCAAAGTATTCATCGAGGTGTACTACAACGAAGGTATCTTTCTGCACTGCGGCCCTTCCATGTCTTGGATCGACGCCCACGACAATTAACCTTTCAACGTTCACAGTTTAGAGAGACTCTTCTTTGCCAATGATTCCCTATCGACCCTGATCGACCTCCATCAGTTCCCAGATTCGTCAAATGTCGGTGACTAGACTTGGGCCCCAAGTATGATCGATCTGCTGTCGGACTTATGGAGAGAGTGCCGACCATAAATCTCCGCTGTATTTGTCCGGTCCTCGCGCGTGTGTCATGGCCACGCGATAGTCAAGTTTTTCTTATCTACATTCTGCAACGGGCCTCTCTCGAGCGCGCAGAACCACTGTGGCCAATAATTGTTGTTGGTTGCACTGCACCACAGCGTGATGCGGTCCGCATCTCAGTCATACCTTGGTTCCGCTACCCCAATATGGGTTAATAACCAGATTATATCATATCCGGTTTTGTTGGCCTCCTAGCGCGTTCAGATCGGTAACCAGACTGGACCGGGGCGTTGCTGGTGTTTTTTTTCTTTTTTCGCTGTTATTGGCTTGACACTGATGTATATCAGTCTTGGTGCCGCTCTGTCTTTCAGGGACTCTGCCTTCTACGGTTGTTACAACGAATGAGCGTTCTCGCAAAAAAGGTGATATTTACCTCGGTCTTCAAGAGCACTCCCCTACGGCTCCTGAAATAAATTGCAGTTATGTTTATCCTGCGCAGTTTTTCTGATTGAACACGACAGGATGTTCTTCGTTGTGGTTACGGGAACCGCGGTCATTTGGTTTCCGTGACCGATGTAGACGATATCAGCCGCTACGGTATTCACTTTGGCTACCTCGCGGCATGTCGTTGGACTTGCAGGTTTAAATACGCGTAAGTTGTGCTACAGGACAGACAAGTACTCTTCACTTTGCCAGTTTTACAAGACTGTAATCCGTCGCCTGCACATAATGTCCCGTATGTTATCGCGTCTGGATTATCGCTGAATAATGCTGACATTTCTCCAGGTTACAATATTGCTCTGAACAACCGCAAGTCGAGCCTTTGCCTTAGTAAAGCAAGGGGATGCTAATTCTGACACTATAAAGACTACCAATCTCGCCGCAAACTTCACGCTATCACCTGGGCTGAGGTTCAGTCTGGACCGCCGCATGCTATCTCATGGACATTGACTTGCAAAGGCACGTGTTATCCATCTCTCGAGATCGAAGAAACTCGTCTAAGACGTTATCATCCAGTGGAGGGTGAAGTCGTTGGTACTGCTACTGCCAATCAGAAAAGTGCCGCCAAAGAGGAGGCGGCGCGAATTGCTTGTGAAAGATTGGGCATTAATTAATATTTCTGCTTGACGTTACATTGTACAACAGCTTGCTTCTATCTGCTACGTTGCTATATACATTCACCTGGGTCAACAACAGCGCAGAGACTTAGTTTGTTCATTTGCAAGAGGAGTGTCGCTAGACAACATAAATTTACTTGCATGTTGGCGTCTTCGATTTGCAACTCGAGGCAAACTCAATAGCCGCTGAGTTTGATTTGCTCTCCCAAAACGGTTGCCATGTTGTTTGTGGCTTTGCACGCTTCACGCAAAGCCATCATCATGTTACGGCGGTTCGCTCCCTACATAGTCGCAAGTTTAGCAGGTATGAACTAGAGTCACCTCAATCGTTGTCATTAATGTTATATCCGCTGTGAAACTAACCAGGCGTCGTTTCTGGTGTTTACATATTCAAACCTCTTTTTGAAGAAGCTGCTGCGAAGTGAGTTTGCCATGCATATTGTGCGATCCAATTACAACTTAAATTGCCATCATCAGTCGAAACCCAGTCCCTCCTATGAACACGTCAACAACATCACCCGAGGCGCTAGGGAAATCCCCTGCATCTTCGCCGTCGCCACATTCTTCGGCAAAGTGACATTACACTGCGCTAGCACAATATGGAGTAGCATGCAACAGGGTATGCGCCCCTAAAGGCGTGCCCACGCGCTCTCTGATCAACCAGACAGGTGTGCAAGTTTATGGTCTCCGCGGAGAACGGTGGCCGTACGATCTCCTTGCGCCCGGAGAAGGGGCGTAAACAGTTCCATACAATTTCATTTGTTGTCTTGGACGATTAGTAACGCGTGAGCTTCGCTGAGCTCTATTTACATGCGCTGGTGTGTATCATGAAATGTATGTTTGTATCTCCGGTCTTATTGGGGGCGGGGATCCTATATACTGTAAGTCGAAACCCCGGTATCTCCTCAGCCTAATGTCCAACCAACCTTCGGTATCACCGTCGATCAACATCCATTTTCGTTGACGCGTTACCGTTGACGTTCGCAGCACGCCGCTCCCATATCTAATTTGAACGTGAGATAATATAGTCTATGATACAGGGATGGCGCACCTGCAGGACGGTCTCCCCAAGGAAGATCATCTCCTTGCGCGTTTCTTCAACGATGAGGTCTTGGATCTGGAACCACTTTTCGCCCTCGCCACCCCCGCCAGCGGCACGGAGATGAACTTTCCAAATCGTGTTTTCCTTGTCGCGAGTAGTTCCGGCAACTGATTCGTGTGTTACATTGGCGATCAGATCATAGACGGTTGGCGGATGCGTTGGTGCTGCATCCAGATCTATGGCACATAAACCGTATGATCAGTCATTGATTGCGCTAATGCGATTATCACGTGAGTATGGCTCGAAGCGCTCACATTCACGGAAATCAACTCCTCTGAGTGGGAATGTGACAATCGTTGGGTTTTTCTCCTCGACGAAGGCGTTCTTTGTAAATCGCTTGTAGTGTAAAATGATATACTGTGGAAGGCGTTGGCACTTGTACCTGCGTAACTGGCCAGCAGACTCCTGTATCCATAATATATTAGTTCGAAAGAAGCGGAAAGCAGAGCTAAACTCGCCTGCGTGGTGACTCCATCATACTTGGCCAACACAGAATGGATGCTAACTTGTGGAATGATGTTCTTCTCGATCGTATCTTGGAAAAGAGGTGGTGGGGGAAGATCAACCGCTAGAAAGAGAAACGGCGATACAGTAGCCTTGATGTCTGACATGCACTATTATGAATAAGGGTCCAGGTGACCATTAAAGTCGATCCCACCTCTGTCAATATCAAACTGCGGCTTCTCAGAACCGGTAGAGTCCGGGCGGACAACGACCTGCTGTGTTTCCACGCGGAGTTCTCCCTGAAACGTTGAAAATATAATACCTGTCCATTTCATGTATCAATTCGGAGGCCGAATGAGGGTAAACAGCAGGCCAGTCGGTCTGCACACGACGCACTGGAATTTTTTTTCTTAGTTCCACCCATGTCTTTGTGTAATCGGTTAAGTAACCAGCCAAGAAACTCGACAGGATCGCCTTGTTGCTCGAGTCGAAACTTACCCGCACTAGCGCGGTTGACCTCCTGGAGAAACTCGTGAGGGCTAACCTGACTTTTGAATAACCGGGGATTCCATATTTTCTTAGCAAGAGTGGCGAATCGTTTAACAAGTTCAGATTCCTTGCCGCGAAAGGAGGACAGAAGGAGGTAGTCCCGTAGAGGAGGGATGTGGAGGAGGGAATGTATGATAACATTCATGTGGTCGTTTCGCTTGATATTGTTTAAGCCAATATAACCAGAAATATAAGGTTTTGACGAGAGGTCGTAAGAGGGTTTCAGAAGATGGGATGGCGAGGAGAGGGTGGATGTGGAGGCCTTTGTGAATGATGGATTGAGGACAAACGAGATGTCTTCGAGAGATGGGTCAGAGACAAGATAACCATCTGGAAGGACATACACCTATATGACGTGAGTTTATGTGTGTCTTATTAGCATTCAGCCTACTTTTGCTGTCTCGAGGTTGATAAAAACATGGTGGTCATCATGAATGGAGTGCGCATAGGCGTACGAATTGCGACCTCGTCCTTGGAAGTACTTTCCACAGACTAGGCAGCCGTATGTGTTGATGTTTGACATTGATACGGAGCACACTTTCTCAAAGTCAAAGTCGAGCAATGCTCGATTGATCTGAAGGTCTTGTCAGCGAATACGTGCGCAATGAGTTCATTGTAGCGCACTGTGTCAAGGTAAAGGTCTGACGCTCTAGGTTCAGTTTTCGGCTGCCCTGGTTCAACCTCGTCTTCTAAACCTTCTTCATATTCATCTTCTGAAAGTCGTGCTGCTCCAGTGATATCCTCCACGCCGTTTGACGGCTCCGCGGAAGGTGTACTCGCCTGGCGTTCATCATCTACTTTTACTCGTTTCGCAGGGCGCTCACCAAAGCTACGAGAGTCGTTTGGGATAGCTTGTTTCCTGCTGGCCATTGGGATGGACGCGTCTATGCAAAATCAGGCTGCAGATGACGCCTAACTGAACCATACTGCCATTACATAATCACACAATTTCGACTTATGCTTCACGGTCGTCGGTGTCCAAGCCTACTTCAACTTTTCAAGTACTGCTAGAATGCTTCGAGGAACATCCGCTACTTTGCGCATCCTTGTGCATAGTATTCGGCATGCTAGCCCCCCATTCTCGACGTCAGCAGTTGCAGCATCAACTCAGCCTAACGCAGCTCTAGACCTCGACCCAACGCTGAAGGCGCTTTTGCAAGATATAGACATCTCCTTGACAAGCCATAAGCACGTAATGGCAAAGAGACCTCCACGCGAGCTTGAACCTGTCGCGATTGAATCCCCGGACGAGGCAGAGGACGCGGAGGACTTTGTTGAAGATCACTCTGAACGAAGCGAGCACCGCAAATCTCCTGCAGCGCGGTTTGGAAGCAAAAAAATCGGTGCTGTTGTTATGCCCACTGAATTGCAAAAGTCAATCACTGCTCTGATAGATGGTTTGTCGGGTGAAACCAGTTCCTGCACATTCTAATCACTCAACAGCTTCTGACAAGGTACAGCTACATAGCGATGCGACGCGTCTCTTTTTTGATGAGAGTGAAGGATGGGATCACTCGTACGACGTGAAATACCGCTCTCGTAAGCAAGGGGCGCGACACTCCGACCGTGACGGGACAGCGTTTGCGTCGGTCGTTCTCCCTGCACATTATTCTGCTATTTGTGCTGTGCTCCACCACGTTAAGCACAGATTAGGTCCACAATGGAATGTGCAGCGTGTCATAGACTGGGGCTCAGGTGCGGGCAGCGGATTATGGTGCGTTGTAGATGTTTGGAACTCGTAAATGCTGAAGAACATCAGGGCATCGATGAATACTTTTCAAAAGCCCAGTAGCGCTTGTGAGGAACCGCGCCTCTCCACATCCAATATCTTCACATATCTCGGTATCGACAAACGTGACGGACTTGTTGCAATAGGCAAACGTCTACTGAGAGGTGACGTATGCGTGCTGCATCTCACTGCACACTCACTAAATTAATGAAACAGATACAGACCTGGGCGCCCTCAGCGCAACTTGGCAAAGGTCTTTCCGGGAAGATGATATAATTAAGCGAACGGAGGGGCATGATACTCTCGCCCTGTCTGCTTTCATGCTTTCAACTCTACAGACGCCTCTCGCGCGGAAGAAGTTCGTGAAAGAGTTGTGGGAAAGTGGAGCACATACTATCGTAAGCTTTCATTTTTGTCCCTTCACCTCAGTCACTGTATAATACTCCTGAATTATCATAGGTTCTGATCGATCACAAAACCAAAGCTGGGTTTCAGAACATTGCAGAAGCACGCGAATATCTCCTCGAGATGGGGCGTAAAGAACTCAACGACCCGGAAGCTTCAGACTGGCCTGTTCGCGGTGCCCACGTTGTCGCTCCTGTGGGTATTGAACTCCTCAACCCTCCAATGAGTCATGCTGATACTCTTGTCTTCCTGCAATAGTGCCCGCACGATGGTTCTTGTCCTCTGTCCTCTGGAAAATCCGTGAGCCTAGTGTGTGGCTTCTCACAACGCTTGCAACGTCCGTCCTTTGTTCGTCTCACAAAACATGCACGCGAGGGTCACGAAGATATCGAGTACTCATATGTTGTAATTCAACGCGGGCCACGCCCAAGTACGGTGGGCGAAGGTATCTCCACGCAGGTGAGGAGTGTAGGACGCGTTGGTGCTATCGGTCGGGAGGAGGCAGAGCAGATCAGGCTAAAGGAAGAGAGGGTGACGAAAGAGCTTGTACTTGACGCAGATCGTGTTGGGACGAGACATGAAGCCGAAGCAACTGATCAAATTCCTCCGGAATTTTTGCCAGCTGAAAACTCAGAGGAGGTTGAAGCCGCACTGCGAAATGAGGCATTCCATTGGCCGCGCCTCGTCTTCCCACCTTTGAAGAAGAGCGGGCACATCATCATTGACGCGTGCACTGCAGAATGTTTGTCGCCATTCTGTCTGGCCACGAGACTAGTCTAACATATGATACAGGCAAAATTATGCGTCTCACTATCCCGAAATCCCAAGGTAAACAACCATTCTATGACGCGCGGAAATCGTCCTGGGGCGATATTTTCCCTCATCTACCAAAAAATCGTCCACAGGAGAGATTCCAGTCAACGCAGGAAGGTGGGTCAAAGGGTGATCATATTGGAAAGAGGGCAAAGGGACGGGACCGTCTGAAAGGCGAGAAAAGTTATTCGAAGGTAGAGGAGGTGTTGAAGGAGAGGAAGAGGGCTTCCAGACGCGATCGTGCAGTGCAGAAGGAAGACTCCACATTGCTGGCTGAGCAATAGTGAAAATCTCTTTTCTTGTTTGGATCTCTTGCATTTGCTCTGCTCATCTCCACTCACACGCTACTATACTACCGCAAACCGGATGAATTTAATGTATCACCAGTATCATTGCATCGAACAATTTAGTGTTACTCCCAGGAAACTGGGTGAGTTTTCACCTGAATGCAACAGGTTTTCACGGTCTATTTCCTCCTAGCTATGCATCATGACGCTGTCAATCTGTCATTATCGACCCACGTACATCTCGGACAGTGCTAAACACGCCATCTCAACGTGCTATGTGCTCGTACCAGGGGACAATTAATACGTGAACCATTTAGCCTATCTCTAAAACCTTCCTGGTCGACTATCCGAGACAGGCAGAGCTGGCAAGAAGCCCAAAAATGAAGGATGGTGGTAGGATCAATTCTACTATGTGAATGCACTTCTTCAATTGTTAGTGACAAGGAAAAGGTGATTTTTGCAAAGATGCACAAGTAGCACATTGCTCTCTAGAATATTTGAAATCGAAATTCTCATTGTCTAGTACCCGATCAACACTGCTCTATCAAATGTCCGATATCTGGATGCTAGGTGCCTGCGTTGAGCTTAACATTACACGTGTGATGGCATTGACTAGTAATCGTCAGTTAACACCGGAAAAGGTCAAAGTGTCAGAGAAACTCACCGGGCTTGACGCTCTTGCTCTTTCCTTTCTCCTCGGCATCTTTCTGGTTCCCGGTTACCCGTTTGACAGCGGTCACGAATTGTTTGACGTTTTTAACTACGTCCTCTACCGGGAAGTGGAGCTGTCGGTAAATAGATATGATCGATTGCAGCGGACGCGGGCTTGGCAAAAATCCTTACCTTGCCAATGGGCATCCGAATGACGCCATTCTTGTCGCCTTTCCACTCTGTAGTGCCAGAAAGTCGCCGCAAGTAACCGGCAAAATCATCCGTAACCGTCCCTCGACGCTCAGAAGGCATCAAACCACGCGGGCCGAGGACACGTCCGAGTTTGGGGGTGATGGCACGGATGAGGGCTGTGGAGCACAGAATGGTGGTTGCATGATGTTTGCCGCTAATTATACCATCTGCTAGCTCAATTCCACCGACGATGTGTGCACCAGCGCTCTTTGCCTCGTCTGCCTGACGGCCCTCGGCAAATACCAGGATGCGATCTTCGGGGCGAGCTTTAGTTTCACGATGGAGAGCAATACGGCCCTTTGGAATAATAGATCCGCGGGACATGGCAGTCTTGATTACCAGCTCGTATGAAGCATTTGCTTTTGCAACTTCAACCGCCTACCGAGATCGTTGGTTAATGAGTTGCAATAAGGCCCAGTGAACATACACGGATCACGTCAATAGCGCTTTCGAGAGTCATCTTCTCATTCTCATATATGTGCTTGCGAGCCTTCGCTGCACGCTTTCTTGCCTTTGCTGCAAGGGCTTTCTTGGAGAGCACTGGAATCTTTTTCGTTCGCCGTAGGGCTAAGATGGGTGTTGAATAAAACTCTCGAACGAGTGCTGGGCGCTGCACAAATTCAGATCAGAACATTTCAGACGAATAGGTACTTACTGGACTAAGAATCGAATGGCAACATTGCCGACAGAGCAGCCCAAGGGAAAGGGACATGTTCTGTTCAGTCAGCACAGTGTGGCCGGTTCACCGTGACGGTGCTCTTTTGAGAATTTCAAGTAAAGCAGCCGTGGGAAAATGGACAAAGTAGTGAAATTTGTTGGCCTCGGCCTCACCGTTCACTTGCTTTCACTGTCGCGCGCTGCAGGTTATGTCAGTCTCAGTTTTGAAATCGAACGGGTTACCGTTCCAATTGCGCGGATTGGTTACGCGGCTTTATTCGACCCGCAAGAGCGAGGTATCTTCTTCCGACCCACAAAAAGACACCATCCGCCGTTACCTGTACCCTCCGAACATCCGTAACAAAGCCTCTCCTACTGGTACATGGCGCCCAGATGTTGCACGCGCTCTCCAGCGCGCGATTCCCTCTGTGCAAGCGCACGAGACTATTGAACGCGCTTGGCTCCTCCATCAGAGACACCTACGCAAGAAACGGGACGCGGAGCTGCAACGCAAATTTAACTGCATGAGACAGGCAATGCAGGAACTGGAAGAGATTGACTCGAGGCTGTTTAGGGAAGCAAACAAGCAAGAGGATCCAAGAGCGAGGAGCTTGGCTGAGGTGGAGGCTATGAAGAATATGTCTGAGCCGGAGAAGCGAGCTGTCGAGTCCAGAGTGAGGGGTTTGTTCCCTAGAGAACTCCGCGTGCCAACAGATACACCACCAAAGAACGGCTGGCCTAATGAATGGAGGGCATTCCAGAGGCCCCTGGCATGAGTATGTTCATCATTTTTGGTGTAGGCAGATATTAATTGCATCATCTCGCAGGCACAATCGTAGGACGCTTTCATCGTTATCAGGAGGTGCATACGCGGAGCATAGGATCTGTCTTTTGTTTGTTGAGGTCTTATGATGTGCCAGATATTGGCCAACTACGAGCGCTCACACTTTTGTCAGGTCTATGAGATTTAGCAAATTATGACACATTTATCGCATATGACGTGTTGTCAGGCATGCCGAGACTTGTCTTGGGCAAGCAACCAGCGTCCTTGACGTTGAAGGGAAAGCTCTTTGCTTACCCCTGCTCTTACTACGCCTGTGTGGATGTAGGCGTCGGCAATCACATGGTCTTGGCGATGCGCCGCTACTTCATCTTCATTCACTTGACTTTGAAGCTAGCTAGCGATATACCTGCCAGGTTTATCTGAAGTCTGTGGGCATGTCTTGTGTGGCGAGTCCTGCCTTTTTGAAGGAAATACTGGAGCACTATCCTATATGCAAGCTGATTCCGTTGTGCATTCATTACTATCCAAGCACAAGTCACGTCTTAATCGTGAAATTGCTGGATCCTACAGATCAGGTAACTTGCGCTCAGAGTGTTATCAGGCATTGTGCACATACAACATTGTGTTGCGTTCGCATCTCACTAGCCCCTCGGCAGCGAGAAGAGGATTCCTCCCTCAATAAGGTGGCTGGTTCATGAACTATGCGCCTCACTTGCTGATTTTGAAGTTTCTGACTCCTTGAGCATCTCCGAGTGATGCCTGCACGTCTCTTTCTATCCTTCATGGCCTTGAACCTACCGCATTATTCCAAGGTTCTGATGAGAACTAATATAACAACTGTCTGAATATGAATACGACTTTAAGCCAACGAGTCTTGAACCCATCTTCCAGTATTACACTTTTGTTGTTCAAATTACAATGCTGTGCACTTTCAATACTCCTTAGATAGCCCTAAGGAAAGAAGTTGAGACTTTGTGTGTTAGCACGCCACCTCCACACGAAGCTATAAACGTCCACCATTTTGTCATTTACTGCATCCCTTCTATAACTGAACCTCACGATGGATGACGATGATGCCGATTATATGCAGGGCAGTGATGACGAGGTCGCACTCCCTTCAAGATCAGCCCCTTGAACAAGTTATGCTGACCCCGAGCTATTTTGCAGGATTACGGCTTCGACTACTCTGATGGAGATGAGGCCAACGAATCCGGAAGTGCTGATGTAGAGAACATGTACTATACTGCAAAATGTGGGTAATACAGTGTACAGCAGAAGTTGTTGATGCATTTCTTCTCCCAGCAAAGAAAGAAGATACTCCAGAGGAAGCACTTAAAGATTTTCGCGTTATAGTGGACCAGGAAACAGAGAAAGGCGATTGGTATAGTTTCCCTGCTCATTGATCAAACTACCACATGCTAACAGATACCTCCAAGGGGCTTCAAGGCTCTGAAGCAATCTACCAAACTCCTCTTCCTACAGCTACACCGACCAGCAGATGCCTTGAAGACCTACATACAACTCCTCACCTATACCAAGTCTGCAGTCACACGAAATTACTCTGAGAAGACCATCAATGGCATCCTTGATTATGTTGGTGGCGGGAAGAGTGGCCCCGTCGAGGTTGATGTACTAGAAAAGTTCTACCAGGTGACCAAAGATGCGCTTGAGGAGGCGAAGAATGACGTGAGTACTATGACGGTGCAATATGCTCTTTGAGACATCGTTATCCCCTCTAGCGTCTGTCTGTCAAGACGAACTTGAAACTGGCGAAGCTTTGGCTAGATCGAAAAGAGTATGGGCGCTTGACGAAGGTACCCATCATTTATCTTCGTATATATGGCCTCAACACTCTACCAACTAGCTCATCCGCGACTTGCACGCCACGACCAAAGCTGCCATGGATAGCGAAGACCAGTCACAACGGGGAACACAGCTCCTCGAGATTTATGCACTCGAGATTCAAATGCACAATGAAATGCGTAACGTCAAGAAACTCAAGGTACAACCTCGCATCTCACCCAATCATTCAGACCTAATCAAATTATCGAACATAGGAAATATACAATGCATCCAATAGTGTGCGCTCCGCAATTCCGCATCCACGGATCATGGGCGTTATTAAGGAGTGCGGAGGCAAGATGTGGATGGGCGAAAGTGATCCTTGTTCATCCCCCGATCTTCACTCATATCTAACGCTATCGTACAGGACAGTGGAATCGTGCATCAGAAGACTTTTTCGAGTCCTTCCGCAACTACGACGAAGCCGGCTCTCCCCAACGCATCCAGGTCCTCAAGTACCTTGTCCTCGCGAACATGCTCACCGGATCTGAGGTCAACCCATTTGACTCCCAGGAGACAAAGCCATACAAGAACGACTCACAAATCAAGGCAATGACTGACCTTGTAGATGCCTATCAGCGCAGAGAGGTTCACCTGGCTGAGAAGATCTTACGAGGTATGGCCCTTCATGTACCTAATACACGGTGCTCAACGTGGCTGTAGATAATCGGTCAACGATTATGGATGACCTATTTATTAGATCATATATCGGTGAACTTCTGCGCAGTCTGCGCACATCCTACTTGATTGACCTTATCAAGCCCTACACGAGACTGGAGCTTTCGTTCCTCGCCAAAGTGATTGTTTTGTTCCCTTACAACTATCTTTGACGCTAACAATCGTTCAGCAACTTAACGTCGAAATTGCCGAGGTCGAGGAGCTCCTTATTGGGCTTATTCTTGAGGGAAAGGTTGATGGTCGGATTGACCAAGTTGGCATGCGCCTTGAACTCGACCAAAGGTGAGCAAATCTCCATCGTTTTCCTTTTACACGCCCCATACTGACTCAATTACAGCCACGCACTGGAGAAGAAGCGTTATATTGCACTTGAGAGGTGGACGGAAGTCCTGGAGGGCTTGCACTCCACTGTGGCAGCAAAGACAGCTGCTGGAGCAAGAGGAGACCCGATGATGGGCATGCCGCCTGAGCGGTTCTCTCCTGACTTTGGAGGGGCGACGACGGCGGGGTTCTAAGTGACACCTTGTCGAATCCTCCCAACGTTTTACCTTGTGGTTGCATTCTCGATATTTCTCGAAGCTATTCATAAGTTAGACTACATTTAAGACTAACACAGCTTGACGCTGCAGTTGTGTGGCATTGCCCAATCCATACACTTCAAACCAAACCACTGACAAGCGATCTCACAAGATCCCTCATTAAGAAGTGTCGCATAAATTTTCGTTCGTTTTACATGCAGACAGGAGAACTCTACCAGCAGGGGAAGACAGTAGATTGAGATCTTGCCATCAGGCAGTTCACGAGCTTTTGTTTGTGGATGTCAGTGAAGTCTAGTATACACGCCATAATACCTTTCGGTAGGCGCAGAAAGCCAGCGTGTCATATCGACCATTCACCGCATTTCGAAGGATCAAGGTCATCGATCAGTCACTAGAACTTTGGCTGTTATTGTAGAAATCCTTTCAGCATTGCAAGACGGTATAGCACAGATATATTGAAATGATAGCGTGATAACTACAGAAACAACGGTATTAGCAGCGACGTAAAGCATGTTCGAGTGATAAGAAGCAAGCGTATGTTACATTTGTGCAGGTGGTGATTTACAAATTGACAGGGAGTTGACAAACGATGAATGAAGATGTGAATCGGCCATAATGTGAAACGCGTCATAGCTTGCGCGACTACTGGGCGTTGAAAGCAAGAATCCTTGCTAGGAACAACAAAACGACCTTCGACGTAATGTGGGTCAGCCAACGCGAATCAAAGAACGCCGGCTAACGTACGATGATAAATGTCGTCAGTTTGCGATGCCTGACGCGAAGTCCATCGCCTGCCTCTGGAACCTCGACTGCCTCTGGAAGATTCAAGGAATTTTCCTCTTGCTCTTCATTACCAGGCTGCGCCTGAACAGTAAGCAAGGCTATAAGAGGGCATGAAGAGACAATGTACGAGATTAGGAACGTTGGGTTCGGGGGTGTCCCCGTGTTGGATATTGTGGTTGGCGTCATTCTCCTCAGTGATTTGCTGAAAATAAAAGAATGGTCAATGATAGCGCTGAAAGGACACTCGCAATGGCTCACCGTTAGAATTTCCCGACGGCTCAAGCCCACCCGAGGGTACGGGTGGTAGCGAGCCATGTGAGAGGATCTGTACGTAGGCAATCTCATTTTGACGGTCGAAAATTGTTTTCAACAACGGAAAGCGAGGAGAAAAGGATTTGGTTTGCGCCAGGTCCAGGCATTGGCATTTTAATACCAGCGCAGGGTTAGGGACGTAAAATAAATAAATTGAGAGGCGGGCACTAGCACCCCAAATCCGCCGAGTTAGTCCCAAAATAAGTGGCGGGCGCTTGATCCAGCGTGGCTTGTGCACACCCAAATATCAAATCCCGCCCCAGCGGAACCAATTCTCAAGGTATCATCATTCGACAATGGTTGAATCCAAAATACACCGTCAATACCGCGAAACAAGACGCACGGGACTGGGTGTAGGAAAGATGGTGTATCTGTAAGTGGCGCATTTGCCAGTTTGACAGTCGTGGGTCCTCAATGTTGGTATAGAATTTGCTTCTGCTGGACCAATTTTCCAGGCATGATCATGGTCGAGGACGACTATCCAGAGCCAGCCATTGATAGCGCGAAACACGAGGCACAGGAACCGCGAGATGGGTTACTAGGTTGTCCCATCACATCGACAGACCGGTGTTATAGGACCTGGACGTGCGACTTCGACACGCCATCGACCTTGGTGGCCTATTCAACCTCTTGGGTTCTGGGTGACATCATGAGAATGCTGCACGGCCGGACGCCTCAGATGATGCCAGGCTGAAAAATAACAGTCAATATACGATATCTGGGTGCATGAACTTTGTCATGAAGAGTTCTCGGTGTGTTGATACACGATATATAGCAATATACTGATGGAATACATTCTCTGCAATGCGCTGGAAACCACCCTGTGCCCCCTCGACATGCCCCATAGCCGCGCTGTGCATTGAGCCAAGGATAGCGTGATATAGGAGTGTGACGCACAGCGTGACCCAAAAAGGGGCGTCACGCTGATTCGCGTGCACGAGCCACCTTAAGGCAAGTTCGCAACCGCCATCAAAAATCATGATGAAAGCGACTCAACAGTGTGCCCTCAAGATTCATCATAGCAGCATTCGTGTGAGTCAAGATCGTCACTATGGCTGCATCAAGATCGATCTCCAAGTCTCCAATTGTGGCGCAACTGCCTTCATCGACATCAATGGTGGCAATTAACATGAACAATTGCCATTCCAGTAGTGATATATGCCCCAGTGCCCAGCAACAAAACATGGTTGGGGTGAACAAGACACTCACTGTTGACTATGATCTGGCTTGGCGCCCTAATGCATCGTAAGCTGCTCAACTTTTCCGCGTATCCAAGGGGAAAGAATGTCCAGTCCAATGTTTTAACATGAGAAGAAATGCCATCGGCGATCAAGGTGGATAAACCGTGAAGACCCCCAGCTCCATTGCTGGCCGACAGACAGCAAATCTCCACCGTTGCAAAGTCCAGTCCTTGTCCTTTGTCAACACAGTTGGCTGTGGCCATCTAACTTGATGTTCGACCAAGTATTGCATCCCCTCGTGAACCGATGTTTCAGGTGTCTCTGCGTCTCCGTTTTACGAAAGGTACATGGGTGCGTAAGGGGGCCGTCGAAATCGCTTGCGCCATTCGTCAAGATTAGCAATTCAAAATATTCAATTGCGAGCTGCCCTTTTGCGGTGCACTAGAGTGGTTTGAAGCTAAGCCGAATTTTATTTTGCAGGACGGGTGTGGCTCGGGTGGGCGTGGCCCAGGTTGGCGTTGGTGAACTTTGGTCCAATCCAGGTCCAATACTGAGTACCCTGAAATTGAAGTGGGGGGTTCCACAACTCCGCTCGATCGCCACTGTTTAATTTTCAGTTTTTTGCTCTCAAATCCGCTGCTTCGAACAGCTGCCCAACATTGTCGATTATCGGGGTCTAAAAATTCCATTCATTTTCTCCTTGAAAGTCCCTAACAAGCGAGAACAATATTGTTAATCAAAAGTTCTTGTCCGTCGTTGCATGCAGCCGCCATCATGTCCCGGGCTGCGCCAGTTTCAAATAAATTGAAGACACCAAAATCCACCCGCAAGGCATTTAAACGTCAGGACATCCGACAGCCCACCTTGCAAGACTGTCTGGCACCTGGTCGTTGGTCGGCATCGGGCGAGTTGGTACTCATTTTTGGATGTTTCTAACTCGGACAAGTCAGTACTCTACCCTTTGACTGATCCTACCGCTCTTGATTTGGATTGTAGGCTGCCGCAGTAGCGCAGATATTGAAACGATCACTCGGGGTTGGCTGTTTTTTTTTTGCATTGTGGGTTGCGAAGGAGTATTTGAGTAGGGGTTGAGCGGCAGGGCTGCCAGAACTTCCGACACATGCAACCGCAAGAATATAATCTTCCAGGTCTCTGTCAGTATACAAAGAAAGCACAAGCCCCACAGAGCGGCTGCTGGTTACTAGTTCCGGTAGGTGAACACGAAGTATGAACCGATGAAGGTGCGTGTGTCGTTGTTCTTGAAATCCAAGATACTCATCCTTCCGTAGTGGGTAAGGTTCTAACACGATGTGTCTTTTGGACGATTGGAATAATGTGGATGCATAGGATTGACGTCCTGTATGTTCGCGAAGCGTCCATGTGAGCGAGCCGAAGGCAAGACTTATTATGTTTAAATATGCTGGACTTCGACTGACACTTGCATTCGCAGCTATGTACGAGTCTTACTGTGCGTCGCAGCTACCGCCACGCTCCAAGTTCAATCCCGAAGGGTCACAAGGTCAAGTCACGGGTTTCATGCAACTACAGGAGAGCCAATAAGCAACTGTGTGGTTGACACATACGATGTACTTTTCCGAGGACGCGTTTAAAACTTCGAGTGTCGAATGCTTTGTGGTTCCTCGTTGGTCTAGCCGACCAGTGAACAGCTCTCTGGGTCTCCCCGGTAGCAACCTGTTTAGCAAATGCATCCTGCGTCCCTCCTTTGGAGTCGACTGATGGCTGTTAGTTACTGAAGTGGATCAAATGACTACATGCGCCAGTAATTTTTCTTGTGATACTGGCATACGCTTCCGGGGGCTTGCTACACGCCACTAAACAGGATTCTTACACTGGTGCAAGATGCGATACCTAATTTCTACGATCACCGTATCCACTGCGAGAGATTCATCTGACTATCTTGAAATGCATCGTCTCAGGTCGCCACTTTGTTCGACGCCGTAGCAAATAATCAACGAAGAAACCCGCGTCATTTGTTGGCTGTGGAATTGCCAAAGGTCAAGACGATCAATTTTCATGAAGTTTGCCGATGCACGCGGTTGCTGGCACATATAGGACCATACCTCGAGATCTCTACATCTGTACACTCGGATTTCACTCGGCGGCCCATATCTGGCATCTACACTTCTTTCTCAGCGGCAAATATTCTGCCCCGTAAAGTGCGCTGTGATTGGTTTCGTTGCTGGAGCTTCTTGGGCTGATACGGAGCAGTAGACTGGTAAGCGCGTGAAGGATCTGCATCGACACGTCATTGACAAAACTAACACTAGATGCCGTTATGCACAATAATTATACTTGATTCTATTCTAGTACATTGCGGGGCCAGTATGTAACACGTCGCGTGTTGTCGATCACTGAAACGTCAAACATCATCTGACAAGTTTGTGAAGCTTCTCTTGACGAGATCAACCGACAGAGTCAAGGGCGAACCGCCGGCCACCGCGCACTAGTAGAAAAATTCGCTCGGTGTATCCTTCGGTTCATGGACGCCTGCGAGCGACGGTAACTCGTTTCATCGCTTTCTGTCCGCAATGCACATCACTGATGCTTTCCTATGACAGGACATTTCTTGTCTGGCGATAGTAGCGATGGTATCAAAGTTTTTGAAACCGTTGGTATATCATGGGTTCACCAGGTGCAATATCTGCGTCGGGGCGTTCAAGGGTGATTAGATTATTCTTGGCTAGAAGTCTTGACTGAACGTCTTTCAAGGTTCTGTATTATTACTGGTTCGGTCGTATTCGGTCACACGATATGGCTTGTAGATTCACCACATACCGCACCTCGTGGATTGCAGTTAAGCCTACCCCAAGGCATGAGAAGCATACAAGGGGTAGGTTTCATTTGAGCACATACCCCATTGCACGAATCGATGTATCTGGCTGCGTTTAAGGACTGAGTTAGTGCCGAGTACCTGGTGGGCGCCTGTTCCAGTGACACTTTTGGATCTTCAAATTTGCAAATATTTGGTACGACATTCGCTTTCGCGGAATCAATTCTTCAAGCCCACGAGTCTTCAAGCTTCATTGACATCAAAATAATGTGGAACATTCATCGATTGGGCGAAACGAGAGGCACGAGATGGTACAGGAGGGACAGCATGACCATGAGTGGGCGCCAGGTTACTTCATCAAACCTACGGACCACCGTTGTGACTTTGCTAGCAGAACAACGGGCATCGGACGGAATTAGTCTTGCTGTAGTTTTCATAGTCCCAGCTTGCGAACACGTACTCTTTCAGGCCATATCAGAACATTATGAGCAGAGGGAACAGTATCGAACAAGAAATGAAAATGGACAAATTCTGCCAGACCAACAGAACTCTCGGAGGATCCGATAGGCTTGTGACCAGCCAGGCCTGATGTATACTACCACGGGCAATCGAGTGGTGTGACTACGTCAATACATTAATATTCTCGCCATCTCAAATTGACGCATAGTCAGACTGGTTACGAGTCTACTCGGAGGACCCATTTATCATGTACTCGAAGCGTTCGTGTATCTCAAGTGTCTCCTCAGACGTTGCTAATGCTAACCGCCGTCATCTACACAAAGTCTTCGTGTGGCCGTTGGTCCACTGATCTGTGAAGCATCAGGCTTTCAGCTGTTACAAGGATCATGATCGTGGATGCCTGCACGGCATTCGCGATCATGTAAACGTACGGCTTGCCTCTATGCTTTAGCATATATCTATGTCAGACTGTCGAGTTCGTGATTTCGCCCAAGTGAATCCAGTTGTATGCAATGAAAGCAATAGTAAGATATGGTAATGAAGTAAAACGACTATATGTAATGTAAAGTTGTGATGTTGACAGGAAAGCAAAAAAGCAAGAGGAATGATGCAACGACCACAACAGTGGATCAAAAGTAACCCTACCTGCCAAGAACGAAGGTTAATCTTGGTCAAGTGTTTGATAGGGATAAGACAAAGTCGGGTATAGTCGGGGCGAGGCGGATACTAGCTCATACTGTGCCGATTCAAAGCTGCCATCTACTTTGGAATGGCGAGGAGGGGTAGACTGCAGGGAGCGAGCGGGAGATACAGAACCTGGTGGTAGAGGTGAAGATGTCTGCGAGTGCATCGTAGATGGGAGGGCAACGTCTTGAGATGA
The DNA here is from genome assembly GCA_016767475.1 of Suillus weaverae. NCBI lineage: Eukaryota > Fungi > Basidiomycota > Agaricomycetes > Boletales > Suillaceae > Suillus > Suillus weaverae. The sequence continues at coordinate 1,781,830 of MU179297.1, forward strand.
TGTCGAAAAATTCGATGAAGCTCTCATTTTAGATCGTCCAACAGACTTTCTTCGCTCAAAAATGCCACTGCCCGTTCGGGCGTGGTTTGAAGGCAAATAATGTTCAGCAAGTTTCGGCGTTGGTGGTATTCCAGCATCCAATACGCTCGGCCTCCGAGGCTTTATGGTCTCGTTAGACACAGGTCTTTCAGTATCTCGTCTTGGTTCTGAAGGAGCACTAGAAGAGGCTGTGGAACCTGATACTGATTTCCAGGTCTTCAGAATTGATTTACGAACGCTTGTCTTCTCTGACGAAGGAGTTGTCGGAGACGATGATCGAGTGGGCGTTCGTGGCATAGTCGTCGCAGGCATAGGAGGCAATCCTTTTTGCGGCGGTGAGGGCAGCCCGAGTTGATCATGCAATGATGGAGCAGGCGGTGCAGATCCCTGGAACGAAGTTCGTCCAGCACTTGGCATGGGAGGTTGCTGAACCGACACCGACGTAGACTTGCTTCTACGCCAGAGTTTTTTAAAGGTCTTAACGCTGACGAGAGGAGTAGAGGTTTTTGCCGCCGCAGTATCCATTGGAAAACTCGCTGAGTCAGCAGAGAATCGGCTGGAGGGTGCTGTAGAAGCAACAGAACCCTCATCCACGGATGACAAAGATGGTCTGGATTCAACAGGGATACTAGTGAATTGCCCAGTTGCGGGATCCCAATACGTCGGGGTGGGGTGAGCCTCTGACTCGAGACAAGAGGGGTACCGCCCAAAAGGATCAGGAGACAACGGTATGGGGGAGTCAGTTGCTGTGCCCGATAGTCTTCCAAATGAAGGGGGCAAGGGTGGTGGGTACATGGATGACTCCAAATCTCGTTTGCGAATCTTGGTCTCTGTGGAAAGAGCATTGGGTGATGAAGACCGCGAGGGTGGAGCGAACGATTTTGGGGCACCTGTCGACACACCGTTGACAGCAAGCCGAGGTGGTGACGGAGTGAGATTCATAGGCCGATGTGATTGGGAGCTTGGAGATTGCGATGCCTTATTAGCGATAGATGAGTATGAGACAGCAGGCCACGATTTGTCGCTTGCATCGGTAAGATCGATGGAGTTTCTGGGGCTTTTTAAGCCGAAAAACTATTGTCAGCTGTAATTGAACTCACCCTGTCGTCCGAATGTCACGTGTACGATCAATTGATAATTTCGAAGTTCCTCCTGCATGAAGTGCGAGGAGTGACTTCGTTCGGGCATGAGTTATCGTAATATCTTGGTCCAAGTCATCCATCTTGATGTTTCTCGGAGAAAATTGTGCCAAAGTCTAGTTCCCTAGATGTCAGAATCACGAGATGAACACATGTATCACTAGCATACCCGTTCAATCTCGTCAAGTTTGGCTCTCATGAGATATTGGCTTCTGCGTTGATCATTCGGATCATTCTCGTCGTACTACAAATAGAGTTCAGTGGCAAGGCATAGGACTGACAGTGGAAACGCACTTCTTCGTCTTCATCGCCGAGATCTAAACCAAGATTGAGGTCCTCGAAAACCGCACCACCGCGCTTTTCTTCAGGACTCCGTGATCGCATATATTCTTGGTCCATGTCCAGGGAGACTCCGTCATCGTCACCTATCTCATCGACCGGTGTCCCTCTTGAACTCGAATGCGCATAAGGCAGACTCGTGCTGTCGCCTCCACTGGAGGATGATAACATTGGGCTCGGTCCAGTATGCAGAACGAGTCCATTTCTTGTGTCGTTGGGCGTAAAGACTAAAGGAGGGGGAGGTGACTTCTTGGCACTTCCTACGAGGGGTGACAACAGCTGCTGCGAGTTCGGTGAAGGTGGTATCGACAAGGTCAACGTGGGTTTTGACATCCTGCGCATGATATCCCAAACCTCTTCCGCATCATCCACTTCATCTCCCGCTTGTTCCTGTTCAGGGATAGCGGTAATTGAGGATACATCCAACGCAAGCTCGACTACATTTGGATTGACCTCGGGCTGATTGCCTTGTGATTCAGCGCGCATGTCAGCCCAGGTGTCTGCATCCGTGCCGAAGACGTCCACCAGAGGATCACGATGACAGATGTCAGTCTCGCATGTTATGTCCTCGTCAACTTCTTCGTCCGTGGGATCTGACAGGGGAGCATACCCGCCAGTGCCGTGTTCCTCCCTTGTTGCACCTTCTTCAATTGCTTCGTCCGTGGAATCTGATAGGGGAGCATACCCGCCACTGTCGCCCTCCTGCCTAGAAGACAGTGACACAGTAAAGCTGGGCACAGAGCTTGCATTTTGCATCCTCTCCACTAGTCTTAGATCAAACGGCACACGCTTCACATCTCCATCTCCTTCCGCACGTGGTTGAGAATGTGCTCGATTACTTTGACGACTCTCGGCGCGTTTAGCATGGGTCATTCGACGGCCACGCAACCATGGCTCGTACCACGTGGCTCTCCGTCGATCAATATCGAACTCCACTTTCGCAAGTATAGGTATTATAGAGGGTGAATTAAGACCTGGGAGGTCAACGCCAAGTATTTCGTTTTCAGAAGAACGGGAGGTGTCGGGGGTATCTGGTTCTGAGAATGATGAGGACGAGAGAGGGGCAGATTTAGAGTGAGAGCGAAGATCGGATACTGAAGACGTGGTAGATGAAGGAGTAATTGGGTACGTGATAGGTTGCGGTTGCGGCGTTTCCGTGCGCATGGGAGTGACCAAAGGGCGCAAGTTGGACTGACCCAGAGAATCTAGTCCTAGACCCAGGCCGAAAGGACTAGAGCCTGGTCCCCGGGGAAGTGCGAGAGATTCTTCACGTTCAGCTTTAAGAACTCGACCCCAAATATGTTTCCAGATTTCTTCGGAAATGCGCGGACCTGGCTCCTCTGCATCCTCATTTCCTGAAGTAGGGGTCGCATAAGGCATTGGACTGTTCTGGCGGCTCTGCGGGGAAGTTGTGATAAGGTAGAGGATGAGGCCGATCGTGCTAGGCAATGCATATTCTTTGGCAATTGCATGAAGTTGCGCATGCAGCGAGGGCTGCAGAGAGACAAGGGTGCCGCGTCGGAACTGTTTGTGATATCCTGATGCGTTAGGAGGAGGCGCAGGCTCCAATGGGTCAGACGCGTCGAAGTCGTGAAGGAGGTGAAGAGGTGGTATGACATGGAGCAGGAACTTGGACTGAGATGAAGACGCAGATGGTCCGACATTATAAGTAGATGTAGTAGACGGTGTGGTGCCGCGCCAGGGAAGATCAGGATGACTTATGGTGGGAGATGCACCAGGAAAGGACGCAGATAAGTATGGAGATGAAGAATTAGGACCTGCAGGAGAAGGCATAGAGACTCCCAGGGCATTAGCTATCTTCGCAAGACGATGCGGGGGTAAAGGTGCACGAGGTGGAGCCCACTGCCCCGGCTGAAGATTATGTGGGTTTCCAGAGACATGAGAATGTTCTGTTGGTATGACTTTTGACATGACACGGAGTGGTGTCAACTGGTTATTAGACTTGGTGAAAGCTCAGCACAAGGCAAGCAGAGTAAATAGTCCTTGGGTGTCACACTAAGCGGTGTTAGAATCAGCAACGTTAACCTAGGTGATCGTGTTCTGAACCCATCATACACAGGGTCAGCAAGTCGCTTAGAGTTCAGAAATATATGAACGAACATTGGCGCGACTATTCCGGGAAAACTCATGAAATAACGGTACTTTGTCGTCGCCAGCGTCGCCTTGCTCGAGATCAAGGTCAGTCGCACCTTGGTCAGTGGTCGTACCTTGGGCCTTAAGATGACCTTAAGACTCGGAGGGCACACTACATGGGGCATGCTTAAAGCTTTGCTTCAAACTTTCCTTTGACAACTGTGAGAAAAGAATTCTGTTTAGAGATCTTTTTGTATTCGCCTTTGTGAAGCTGAACGTGCTCGACGCCGACAGCATCTATACTAGGCTGCACAGTAGTAATAACGCCCACCATAGCTTCTCAGCGATAACTTTTTCCTTTAGAGAAACTTAAGAGCGGGCCCCACTTACGCTCGCCGAGTACTGCGCGCTAACAATAATCTATCCAGGCCAAATACAGGCGCAAGTTATCCCAGGCCTGTGTATCAGCACCGACCGGCGACTATTGTTTGTGAGTACTCGTTTAATTGAAACTGACTTGGTAACATTCGCACAGGAAAGCACGCGCCTACAACTTGCTCGATCATAATATCACAAGGCAATATCTAACTAGGCGATGCCAGCGCACTAGTAAAAGACACTTCATTCGCAGGCAAAAGCTGTACAGGGCAGCCATGATCTATCATACCATTTCTACTGGATTGTGACCAATGAGAATGATCAGTGTGGCTCTCAGAACAATCCCACGGCCATTTGTGTGCCTGTGTCCCGTACACTCACACTTACATGACGAAGAAACTACATGCAGAAGGGCCAGATAGGCTGATGCTACTTCTATGCAATGTTCGTCTTCCTCAGCCGCAGCAGCCGCTGCGCAGTGCATCGCCATCCCCTAACATCAGGGTCGTCCTCGTCCCTAACCAGTCGCTCACATGTATCATTTGACTGCTCTTCTGGAAGGGAGACGGCCGTTTTCCCGTGGACTGGACCGGTGGTACGGGTTTAATTTCTTCTGTATTGATGCTTTCAGGGGCACGCCCAGCGGAACAGCGAGGCATCCATTAACTTAACTCTGCTACGCCGGGCCAAGAGTGCGCCTGAAGTACGATCTTAATCTTGGTTTAGCAGTAAGCCATATTTTTGTCGATTGGACACATAAATCCACGTATGCAAGAAAATCCTCATTGAATTCCAAAAGCACTTCGCTCGGGCGATGCAAGTGCGGACAGTGCCGTGACGGATGTCCAGCAAATTATCTGTTGTGGTGCTCGAATTTGCAAACTTTTTTTTTCGAATCTGGACGCTATCAACAGTTGCGTGACTCTATCTATTGCTGGACCCGACGAACGGACATTCGAGAACCCCGCAATTCTACTACGAAGTCTGACAATCTCCATCGCGGAACAGACGCAGAGTAATGGTGGAGGAAACTCGCAGTTCTTCATATGCGATGGTATATTACTCCCAACAAGACAGTGATTTCCCATGGCCGTTCTTCAGATACGGGAGAATAGCCGTCCATTTGCAATCCCCTCCCGACACGATGGTAAGTATCTGCAACAACCTTGAGGTAGAAAACACTTGACTAGCTTCAGGACCACACACTTGAGTCACAATCAAGTTACACATCTCGACGTCTAGCGCGTGGATATCTCCAAACAATTTTCGATATTCGACATCATTCCAACGAGTCGTACAATCTGGAAGGTTGGTGACTCCCTGTTGACGCTCAGAGCGCTCAAGAACCACCCGAACCCTGATGTGTTTAGCAGGTGACCCAGTCCACGAGCAAGTAACTCCATATAAGCGGAAATGAAGGGGTGTTGAAATATCGGCGGAAGTTGCTGCCTATCGATTCATTATCGACTTTCCATCGATAGGAACGATCGGAGGGTCGGCAGCCGTTCCATTGCAATCGAGTCATCCGGAATAAAAAATATATATCTAAAATTCGTTCTTTAACATCGTAGAAGTTCACTATGGACTCAGCTGATGTGCAATCGTGGTTGGGTGCAGCATGTTCATCATTTTAGATGCAGCCAGTGATAGAATGTACATGCACACGGTAGCCTCGAGGCATGGTAAAAATACATAAACGGTGCCGATGGCTTGGATTGGGCCGAGTGGTGTTTGGGTGAACTCTGGGGAGGACGTTTGGTTGATGAGAGGACCTGAATGATTTTTTTCTGTACTACGAGCTGCATTGTTCTCCATGGTGTGCAAATAAAGGGCAAACAGGGGAACTGATGGATGTGGTAGAATAAGCGCCCGAATTATTATGAACGGTTTGGTTCCGTAGCTTGTTAGCGAGTGAGATCGCTTTCTGGAGACTTTGGGGGTGACCGGTGACCATTGTTACTTGATTCTTAGCTTCCTCCTTTTCTTCTTTTTTTTTACCTTTTAGTTCACGATAAACTTGCGCGCTACAAGTTTTCATTTTTGTTCTACGACCCTTCCACGATTTTTTTTTTCATTGCAGTCCAATGGATCAGCACCAGCACCAGCACCAGCACCAGCAGCACATAACCGATGATCACAACCAAAATCTCGGACATGCAAGTCCTTATGGATTCTATCCAGCCGAGCAAGAATCATCTTACAGCCTCGCGTACAACCACCACGCGATGCAGCACCAGCAGTCTTTTCCTGTCGTGCAGCATCCTAACCCTCATCATCCTCGTGGGTACTTTTTATTGTCCTCGAGGCCAAAACTCGCCTTAAACACATGTTGATCTGATAATGTGCTCATGTTCTTGATTCTTTGTAGGCCATCTATCTGCGCCAGACTTGCATCAAGGCCTGCATTTCCATAATCTTAGCCTCATGCCCACGCATCAAACGCATCAATATCCGCCACCCGTGTACACCTCATCGCCACAACATGTGTCAATGAATCTGCCTGCTGGCTCACCCCCTCCGCCCTCACCTCACATGTACGATCCTTTGTCCCCACCCATTTCAGGATCTGACACATCAGCGGACGGCCTTTACCACCACCATTCGAGAAACAGCAGCGGGACAGGCTCCCCATCGTCATCCCGTGGACCTAGTTTAGTTCATCGCCAATCTCTTCGCTACAACCCCACCCCTTCCCCTACCACTAGCTCTTCCGGGCGTCGTGGCCGTGCTCGTTCCTTAAACGACTCAGACGACGAAGACAACATGGGCGCTACATACGTAGAGAACTTGGCTCACACCAGAAAGGAGGCAACACGCAGACAGCGCATCGAGGCTGAGCAAAGGCGTAGAGACGAATTACGCGATGGCTATGCCAAATTGAAGGACGTCTTACCAGTTTCTAACCAGAAGAGCAGCAAGGTGTCGCTACTCGAGCGAGGTAATGCTATCAATGATAAGCTTTGCCACCAGATGGCTGACCTTGTGGCGTTTAGCTACCAATCACATCGTCTTCTTGGACAAACAGACACAAGAGATGCAGGCTCGCCTTATGGTACTGGAGCAGGAAGTACAACGCCTTCGTGCTGTCAACGAGAAAATATCGCTTGGCACTAGCAGCTCCCCTTCGCCGGGAAATATTCATGGCGTCGATGCCCGACCATTGTCGCCTCCCCCTGAGCCTGGGATGCAAAGCCATTCTCTCGCTCATGTTCAAGGCCAAGAGCCCCCGCGAGAGGATTCGCGCAGTCCTGCCTCGGATTACTGAGGTGCTGTGGCTTACGCCACTTTCAACGGACGCTGCTGTCATCCATTTTCATCATTTTCTGCATCTTGTTTTTCTGCACACCATGTATTTCTTATTTTTGTTTTGCGGCTCAGCGGTGGAAGAAGTCGAGAGGTAGCTTTGGACGAGGCAGGTCGAGGAGTAGGCGCTGGGGACGTGTTCGGCGCTATGCGCAGTCCTATCGTCAATCCGCCCTCCTTCGACCTCTCATATTGCAGGATCGATACAAATTCTCGCCCCTCTTGATCCGAGGAAGCGCTTGATTACTCCAATCGTGCTTTATCTCGTTGATCGATAGGCGTTTGAGACAGTGTCTCCGCCTCGCCTCGCAAATGCTCTAGTCCCTAGTGGACTATAACTTCCTCAAAGCTTAATCCCCCAATCGCCAAGTATTCGGGCCACTCATCCCATTCTATCACTAACATGTATTGCACTCTTCTCACGACTGCATCTAACCATCTATTCATCCTTCACCCATCACTCACTCATACGTAACGCGTCTACATACCTGCCCGCCATTACACACCATTAGGTGCAGCTTGCTACGACCGCAGGATACGAAACTTACCACGACTGAACGAACTCATTCTTGACGAATACTGCACGAACTCACTCGACGGGAAGGGTGCACCAAAATTATGACCTGCTCGCCGAAGCACCTTTAAACCCGGTGGTCAACTGTCTTTTCGGTTGATGTGAACGGATTTAATCTAGGACTTTCTTGATGAAAGCTGTTGCTGCTGCGGGTGCCCTCTCTAGGAGAGGGCTGGAGCGAAAAGGTGCCTACCGAAGGAAGTTGTAGAACAGCCCCCGAAGATATGATCTATCATCTGTAGTCAGTACAGTAGTTTGTTCGACGCCTCGCTCTTTTCTGTTTTTCTATATCATTCTACCATCTTCATTCTTGTACGAGGGCTGGTCCAGACCTTGACCAAGGGCAAACCAAGTAACGTGTACGATCGACCGATCTGAGACTTGAAGCTTGATCGTTCGATGGACACCACCCAGACAATCATACACATTCGTCGGGATACCGGTAGCGGACCGCCTTGCTCACGTCCCAAACAACCCTCGGATTTTTAACCCACTCAGTCACAGCTCCACGTCAAGGGCACATAAATATCATATGGCGGGAACCAAGCAAAATGCCCTCTAACTTCGCGTAACTCTAGTAACATTCGATTGGCTACACTGGAAGAAAGAAGATCCCCGGAAGCCGGGGCTCTAACACCACTGTCAAATAGACTCTGGAGTCCTCGGATAAGGTATCGTCAGAATTGGGCACTCTGAGTTCATATTCTTAGTATACAGGGGCAGTTCTTCTCCACTGACGCGGATGATTTAAAGCAGTCGCTGCATGACCCGGGAGCTAGAGAGCAATTGGTGCTTGGCGATGCGTGCTTGCCGGATAGTAAGTAACTTTGTTACCAAACATTCTATGGGGACTAGCCCTCTTCCCATACAATGGACCTGACAAAATGCAGTCCTCGACGCCAAAACTCGAGGAGCCCCATCGGTCCCGAATCGTAAAACTATCGCCGATTGAGAGAAGCACCACCGAATCAGTAGGTTAGCAGCTCCTTCCAGAATGGGGCTCTGATAAGTTCAGCGGAGATGAATCTTGGATAGCGAGGAAGTTCTATCGGCAGTTCCATTGAGCGCAGAGAGAACGGGGGTTTTTTTTTTCATAGACGTGAAAGGGTGACGAAAGACATCCTGATCAGTGTAAAACGTTACATAGTCAAGAGGAGTTATCCATATCGACAAGGAGATGATCAGGATCCAGGCTGTATAGTTGGCAATGTCAATCCGCATACCGAACCCCACGGCCTTCCGGGAGGGATCACAAGAACCTGCACAGCGGACAATTTAGTGACCTGAGAACTAATGTGAAACTGAAAAAAGAGTCTGGAACTGTTTCAACCAAATATTGTGATAGGTTGTAGCGCACGCTCTATACAAAGTTCAGCAAAGTAGAGTTTTGAACACGCCGTCATGCAAGGCATTGGATCGTGAGACCGAGTGCTTTTAACGAGACGGTCCAAGGCTATGTACCCATGACAAGCTGTTGATGACGATTGAATATTGAGCCCGCATCACGTACCTATGCGCAGGGCGGATATCACCTTTCCTGCTAGGGTGATCAGGCCTCAGGACAGATCTCCTCGTGTTTGTATATGATCCTGGCTTGAAATCGGAAAGGCGATCTCTCGAGCTGAAAGTGACGCGGGGGCATTGCGGGGGCAAGGCAAGATTTGTGTCACGCTCGTGACAAGAAGGCGTCACTCGCTTACCATCACACTTTCCTTTGCAGTCTTTTCGGGTTCAGGTTGAGTTTGTTCCAGTCGAATGTTCGACACTCCACAGGTTTCCGAGAAACGCAATGCACTATAGGCTCTTCCACCACTTCATTGATTCGCTATGAACACAGCGAGGAACTGATTTGAAGCGGCTCTTATTTGTGACTCGACACTCTCGAGACTGCGCTCAATCTGCGATATAGTAAACTACCGATCTAGGGGCCTTACCTTCGTATCGCCATTGTTTGTTCAATGCTTCCAGAATGGAACGGAATCACTTCTGGCTTGATTCGGCGCACGATAAGTCCTACTCGTGAAAGTAATCGCTTACTTTTCTCCGTGCACTAGAATCAACAATTTTAACCGTCGATCCTACATGGTTTTCGTTCACCCACAACGAGGCTCCTGATAGGCTGATGCTACAGTCTTATCGACTCATTTTGCAGGGGCCTCGCAGCTGATGCGCTTTGCTTACGGCGTCCCTATTTTTGCCTCAACTGTGTTTGCTTCTTGCTTGCATGATAAGCGGCGGGGTCTCTGTAGTCCTACGCGGGCGAAGCGCTTGTAGATCCCCGGCGAACCCAGCACTTCACAATCCTCCGATCCGAGGAAAGTCTAGACGTTGTGGTGCAATGCACTGGAATGCGTGACCAGTTTTGCGCTTCTTTCCTCGCACAAGTGGACATATTGAACTCTGCTTGCTTTTTGCGAGCTCATCCGGCCGTCTCTTGGTCCACCCGGAACATCCATGTACACTCACATGCTTCCTACGTCGTGGCTGTGTTCCTGTGATCAGTTGAAAGGTTTCCCACTCACCCATTCCACACGGCAGATGTTTTATGCAGGGCTCAGCCATCTACTGGGATATGAATACCGCGGTAACGAAATTCTTCTATCGCAATGGTCCGTCAGTGCACGACTGTGGTCGTACCCTCTAGGTCTGCGAGACAATCGGACCTGACAGCTGTGTAGTGAAGCGGGCATCGCCTCTGGTGCGTGTTTTTGCTTAAAGTCTAATTACGTTCCCTCACTCACGTCATCTGATGCTGATTGATCATCATCCTCCATTCTCAAGTCACACATCTATTCACTTGTACGTTAATACGAATTTGTGAGATCTGATGCGAGCCCACTAATTGGCGGGAAAGAGCATTCTTGTGATTAGACATGGATGAAGTTCTCTGGACTATCCCAAAAAGAATGCGCGCTCTCGGCTATGGACAAGGTATTCCAATTGCACAGACACGTACCAAACACGGACCCACGGCGTAACACCACTGAAATATAATAATTATGGACATGAAAGGGGGCAATTGTTTTGTGGTGTCATATTATGAAGTTCTGACTTACCGCCGCGATATTGTCAGGGAAGGTTGAGATGACGGCATTGCTTCGTCGCGTTTAGCAACGCCTTAAGCCCTAGAGAAAAAGCGTTTCAGTAGTGCGTTTACATCGGCTGGGTGATCATAATTGCACAGGAGACATTCCGAGGCTCATGTGATTAGTCACAAGTGAGTGAATTCAAAGCTAGCTCTGTGTGACAGCATGTATTAAATTATACCAATAGTTGCCGAGAAAAGTGACACTAGTGATCGGAGCATGGATATGGATCGCAATTTATAAGGTTTAGCGCAAGTAGCGGGGGGATGAACGAAACGTTGTGAGGTTTGTGATCCTCATGTCAAGAAAAAAAAAGATTGAACCGAATTTGAGGACCAGACTGAGGCAAAATCACAGATACCGATTCAATGACACGGGCGGCTGCTAGGGTCACCGGAGAGCGCCCTTACTTGGCCAGCCGGATCTAGATTAATAATAGTGTCACCGGCGAGACAGGGCATTGCAAGTTGACCGAACCGCAGCGCGGCGCGGCGGGCAAAGCAAGATAATAATTGCAACGCATCAGGGTATGATCGGGACTTGGAGTTTTGGGGGGACGAGAATCGAACCCAGAGGAAGGACGAAGCGACATGAAAAATGGTATGGTGGTAAATGGGCTAGACGATCATGAGTTAGCCGTGACTGACGCTTGGAGAAAGGGTTGGGTAACGGGCAAGAAGTGAAAGAATGGAGATGACATGACAATTTAGCAATGGAAGGAAATGGATGATACAAATTACAGACAAAATGGAGAGCGGGTTGTAGCTGATTTGGAATTGATGATCTGATGGCAAGTAGGGGCAGGCCGTGTTAGGATTGGCTCAGGAAAGGATCCGGACAACGAGGCAGTAATTACTAGACTAAGGAGACTTGAGTGGGAAGAGATGCGTGTCAATGAAAGCCCCGTTTGTGAAAAGATAGGAACCGCTTTAGAGAAGGGACTAGAAATTCCGAAGTCATTTTTGGCCATGAAGGGTTGAAGGCACAAACACGAGGCATAGCGGGAATACCATACCTTCCAAATTTGGTAACGTGAGATTTACATTCCTAACAAAGTCATTCCAAGCCATTTGCTCCACAGATATTTAGACGGAATCAAAAAACTATCAAGTCTCCTCATCCCCTTCTTTTCTTCAAATCCTCACATTCCGACTACCTTCCTGTTCTCTTGTTCCGACTTTTTTTTCTTTCTTCAGCTCTGTTGTTCTATTGTGCAGTCGGCTCCGGTAAGTAGTTGTCCTATTATTCTTTGTAGTCTTTTTGTTTAACGCAACTTGTTAGCCCCAGCGTATTTCGACGATCATCTCTACCTAGCTGCAGTGCAAGCACCCGCCTTCCGTACACCGACGCACCGCTTTTTTTTTTAATCAGCCCTCATGGAATCAACTCTCCTCGAGCACCCCCGGAGCCCCAACTTCATGGACACCCCATTTGCATATGACTCGATTGCCAACCTCGAGCCGTACTTGCAGTACCCTCAGTCACCCTATGGTGTCTCCACGATGTCCCGTTAGTATTCAATGACTCACATGTTCCCACGAGTACAACAGTTAACCGGTTCTATTTTTAGTCCCTGGACCCTCCTCCTCGTCCCCTCGCTTGGATTTCAACTCGCTGAACCTCACCAACTCAATCGGCGAGTACTCTTACTCTTCGAGCACGTCGTACACGACCGCTTCGCCAGGGCGCCCCTACACGCCCCCCGACAACGGCATCTCACCGCCCGCTGTTTACTCTCTCAGCGCTGGCGAGCTTTCGTCGGATGGCCTTCCTTCAGGCCGGCGCAGCCGTGGAAGCGGGACCCACTCCCCTTCCTCCGTGCACTCCGTTCCTTACTCCGCTGCCGTGCCGCGGTCGCACCGCTTCAACCCCATTGCGGCGCCTACCACGCGCTCTGCCACCAAGGCTACGCGGAGAAAGTCAAGGAATGACGACTCTGATGATGAAGATGATGATTTCCAGCCCTCCATCCCTGCCAACGCCAGCACTGACATGCGCCGCGAGACGATTCGTCGTCAACGCATCGAGTCAGAGCAAAGGCGTCGTGATGAGCTTCGGGACGGTTACCGCAGACTCAAGGATGCTCTTCCGGTCTCCAACCAGAAGTCTAGCAAGGTCTCGCTCCTAGACCGCGCTACGACTCACGTCAAGTACCTCGAGATGACCGCTCAGCAACTCCAGACGAGACTCCAACAGGCTGAGGCCGAAGTACAGCGACTTCGCTCGTAAGCTTCTTATCGACACTGCTTTACTACAATCTAACTCCATGCTTAGCGTCAATGAGGCGTTGATGCTCGGCACCGCTGAGCAACGTCACGCCGCTGCTGCCGCCGCAGTTGCAGCAGTATCTCAGCAATCACAGTCAAATTTCTGATTGCTGTGCTGACGTGGACTCGCTCGAAAACATCATAAAAAGCATCGTCGGTTTACATTATCAGCATTGTTTATTCGCATGATCTCACGACACCGGAATGCCTGTCGCCGGACCACAGGTTTCACGCACACTCCACGGACACTTAGCACACATTTTTTATTTCTGCACTCGTCATGAACTTCATACGCATCGTTATGTCTTCCTGCGTTGCATGGATAGCGCTTTGGACGTCCTAGTGACGTTCTATTCATTTTCGGATAGGTTTAGGATCGCACAGTGGCGCTTGCGCCGCTCGTTCGTCGACTGCTATGCATCGACGAGTAGGAAACCCTGACGATGAAGATTGGATACCGACTGGATCCGGATGTTGTGTGGAGGACACGATACGACACAAGACCGCGGTGCAGCTCGAGGCAGTTGGCCATACCCGAGTGGTATGCATGTTTCGCTGCATCTGCGTGTGCTTCTTGTTATCACGCCATCCTCTGTTCCCCCCCTTCCGTTCCATTTCATCCTTCTCGCACTGAGACGAACGACCACTTCATTGTGGTACGTGCCTCGTGCCCGCCGATACACAGGCGCATCATCAGTGGCAACACTCTCACGGGCATCCTCGCCTTTCTGGAATGGGTGTTCCTTACGTAGCTATTCATCTCCGTCCTCTACGAAGACTATTCCGCATCTAGCACGCATGGCATGTTTTATTATCATCCTACTTATCACCTTTTGTCATGATCCGGCGACTGATCACCGCTTCTTTCGTGACCCCTACCCTTTTCGCGAGATCATCAAGCTATCTCGCGGATAACACATGGCGACTACAGCATTGCATGCTTATGAGCAAGTGCAGCAATTATGGTTGGCACAGCGGAGTTTCTTGTTTTTGAAGGTTGTTTACGAACACTGCCTGCATTTCCACTTCGACATCTCTATGCCTCTGAGCAGCTCGTCATCCTCGGTACCTCATTTGCCAGTCAAGTGTAGCGTGCCTTGAGGAGGACTTGAGCGCCTGAAGCATACAGGGATCTAGGAGCATTGTTGCAGTTCTTGACGTTCTGTCCACTCCCGCTTGCGGGTTTGGATGCATTGGTCGTCGACATCCCTGACACTTCGAGTATCCTCACGCTCTGGTTCACATTGCCACCTATTCCGCCGCATATCACACGTCGTTATTCGCCTCGCTATCATGTCTTATTGCCGCTATTTCACACGCACTATCTTTGTCGATTCTTCGTCAAGCTTCTTGTAGGTATCAGTTGTACTTGCCTTGCACTGGCTGTACTACATCTATGTAGAATTGTCATACTATATCTCAAGCAATGAATCGATGTTTCCGCTTTCTGAACAGAATCTCTGAAATGATGCTAAGATGTGGGAGAATACGTTGTTGTCAATAGGAGGAAGAATTTGATCGACTCATACTGGTATTTGCAACGATCCTCAGATGTGCGGTAGAGTTCAGACGCACATGAATGGATTTGTGGCTAGTGGCGGCGGTAGTACTAGTAGCTGACCTTATCGATGAGGTCGATCTGGATGCAACGATAACCATCTTCCTCGTCATTTCAATTAGTCAGATCATACTACTTGAACTAGTACTATGTCGAACAAGCCAGCCGTTCACCGCCAGCTGAACATCAAATCAGGCGTAGCGAAAAGGCAAGAATAGCGACTGGGGTCAAAGCGCGCTAACGTGAATTCTCAGGCTGTTGAAGGAACACATCCTGTATGCAAAAGAAGCAGAAGAGCAACAGCGGAAACTTGATAAGCTTATCGCAAATAATGCTGAAGAGTGGGACGTGAAAAGTGCCGTGCGTGACAACAAGTCATTTTACATTCATCACCAGCTGAAGCTCATGTTTATGACAATACGCCGATCAGAGAAGGATATTGGAAGAGTCACACAGGATGATCAAGGATTCTGATAACCGTCTAGGCAAGGCGGTACAAGATCTACGAGAACTCGTCGTGCGTATTTCCGTTATTTTCTATCTCTGCCTTGCGCCCCCCTTATGTGTGCGTCTTTTGGAAGCTGCGGGTCAAGTCCCAACCTGAGTTTGCGGAAGATGTTGAACTACTACATGCGGAGGAAGCACTGGAGGAGGCGAGCGTGTAAGTTTCGGCTATTGGCCTGGACAATCACGAGATGAAGCGAACCTGACTTTGATTGCATTATATTAGACACTTGGATTCGAAGGTCTTGGAATAAACGTGCAGCTTATTGTAGTTTAGTTGGACTCATGCATTCGTTGTGTAGTGTGAGGAAGTCGGTACTAGTTGTTCGTGCTGTTGTGATCCCTTGAGGCATGTGAGGGCGTCGAGGATCCCCACCCATGCATCTCGATCGACGCGCTCTTCCTGTAGGCCTCGACTGGTCCCGGCAGCTCTTGGAAGACCGACACCGAGCGAAGGGGGAACAAACCCGAGAGGGGGGGCTGTAATCGCGGACGGCGCAATTCGTGACTGGCGGATGTGAGCCAGTGAAGAGCGAATAGCTACTTGAATTGACTGCGGGGATTGAGTTAAGGGTTTTTGAGATGTGCGATGAGAAGTTGTTGACTGACGTCTAGCCGTTCAAAGTACTCGCTCACTTCTAGAACGAATTGTTCTGAGCGCTCTTCTCCTTGAGGGAGCATGTCCTCGGGCTCATCCGTCTGCGGGAGAGTGAGCAGCGATACGGATGACGCAGCGAGGGATAGGAGACGGGTTGTGTCCTAGTAGGGCATGATTGTGAGCTGTGCGCCTCCCATGCGGTGTGTTACGGCTCACTTTCTCGACTTCACCCAGGGCGTAAATCTGGCGTGCAGTTCGGCTTGACGTCCATATAGGATCGATCTCAGATGGATCGTGTTCTTGGATGGGCGGCGGTTCTTGGCGATGTGCCATGAGGAAGAATAACTTTGTATTTGGTTCTACTAATAGCGCAGCAGTTGTAGTTAATTATTTGTGTCTAAGTTACGGGGTATCATTTAAAGTTCTGGTCATTCTCCGTTGATTGCAGCGTATCTTGCAAGAAACGGCGAGGACCCGCGGTCCTCGTCTACCCTTTAATGATCATCCAGGGACATCATGTACTGGGTACTAGCGAGTGCTCGACGAAAATTTATACTTAAGTGAATGACCCTGAAGGTGAGAGCATCATATTCTCGCGCTGGTATATGCTTCTGTCAAAGGTTATTGTGGATGTCAGAAAGGGTAGTCACATTGCGCTGGTCAATATTAACCAGGGACAGGGCCGCCTTAAAATGAGATGGGGGTCTTAATGAGACTTTTGCTATCAGTTGCAGACGCGTGCATGCAAACTTCTGTTGAATGGTGGCCAAGGATGGTTTAGGGGGTCACAGTTGGAGTTGACTTGGAGTGACTTGAAGTTACTAGGACGAGAGCGCAAAAGGATCAGTTTAGTAATTGAACTACCTAATGAGGAAAGTGACCGCCCTTAGTTGAACTGCTTTGACCACCATCGTCCATTATGCTCATCCGATAGTAACTTAGGAAGAAAGGCATAGGCTGCTCCAATATTCTAGCTCGTGCCCGAACTACGACCGACTTGTCAAATGGAATCACCACTAACCTATTCTCCAGTACAGAGCACCCATTCTGGTCTTCCGTCAAGGTCCCGGAGCAGCACAAAACTTGGCGACGATGTCACCTCGTTGACCTCCTTCAATCCATTCTCAGAAGAGGATGAAAACGATTATTCATCCTATGCTCTGGTGACTTCTTTGTTTTCACGCATGAAGAATAGCTTCGCTGCGCCATTGACATCTTCCGCTCACGCACCGCCTTCCAATGGCACTCTTGGAACCCTTACCGGCGAACAGAGACGTCCATCTGCAACTTCCGTAAACATATCTGCCTTTTCTTCTCGGTCATCTGCACCAGAGCGCCCGTTATCATTGACAGTCGTGCAATCCAGGACTGCACCACCCCTCGTATCCTTGACACCGGTCGTGTCAGATCCCCCATCCTTCAGTGTAGAATTAGACCGCTCGCCTTCACGTAGTGGCCAGTATACTCCTGTATATGAGACTCAAGACGGTGGTCTCTTTGGAACTGCCATCCCTGGTTTCCCTATTCAGGATGATGCGCGTAGTATACGCACTACCGCTTCATTAAATCGGTCTGCCTCTGTATCCAAAGTCATACGTCGCATTCGTGGTGAAGGTAAATATACAGACCCATTCTCAATTGCTTCTAACACTGTCGTAGGTCTCTCTCGCGATTATTGGATGGAAGACTCCAATGCAAAGGAGTGTTATGATTGCAAAAGCGTCTTCACCACATGGCGACGCAAACATCATTGTCGTATATGTGGTGCGTACCCCAACTTTCGAATTCAGACCTGCCATTCATCCAAGTGCAGGCCAAATATTTTGCTCGCGTTGTGCATCGAATATCATCAAGGGCTCGAGGTTTGGTCATGACGGCATGGTCCGAGTGTGCAATCTCTGTCTCGAGAAACTGGCAAAGGTTGAAGACGAAGACGACGAAGATAGGCGTTCTGTTGTCTCTTCCACCGCCTCTCCATTCCCTGCTCACCAGTTTGGCGGCGATTCATTCGCGCTCAGTCTTGGTCATCATCCGCAATCCCCATTCGCCGCGTCCCAGCTGTTCGGAAGGACGGACGAACCGTTCAATTTGTATTCTATTGCCGAGACAAAGAAACTGATATCCGACAATGACTCCGTGTCCACCGCCCTCGGCGAGTGGGAGCCTGTCCGCGAGAGTACAGCACCGTTCCGACGGAACCTGTCAGAAGATGAGAAGGATCCTCCCTCAATATCCAACTTCAGCAAAAATACCGCACAGGTTGCTGTGGCTCCTCGATCAAAGACCCCAGTTGACTTTCCAGTCACTGTGCCGATCAATGTCGAGGGCACTATGAGCTCAATTCAATTTCCCTTGAGCTCCCCGGAGCAACACGGGTCAGACAGTCCCGGAAATTACAATGCCATGCGCTCCAGATTCAATAGCTTTGGTGATTTTGATGCTGCCACACCCTTTATCAGGAGCCGAGCGCATAGTCGGCTCGATAGCTTCCCTACTATCGAAGGTTGGCGCACGAGGCGAGATTCTACCGCGTGAGTTAAAATTGGATATACGTCATCCTATATGATCTCATGACATGGGCTTAGTTATGCTCAGGAGCTTAACCTAATTTCCATGTTCCACCTTCGCGTCATGCTGCGGCAAATGCTCACGACCGAGCAGATTCCGAACATCAAGGAGTGGGAAGAAACTCTGCTCAAACTTGCCCTTCGCGTCGCTAAAGAACTCACCTTCACTGCCCTTCCGTACCACCAAGGCGAAGACATGGATGTTCGACGATACGTCAAGATCAAAAAAATCCCCGGTGGCGCACCAAGCGACTCGGAATACGTTGATGGTGCCGTTATAACCAAGAATGTTGCCCACAAGCAAATGTCACGCATGCAACGTAATCCTCGTGTCATGCTTGTGACCTTCCCACTTGAGTTCCATCGAGTCGAGGGTCAATATGTCCATTTTGGCCAGATTCTCAGGCAGGAAAAGGAGTATCTCGGAAACTTGGCTAGCAGGATCGCAGCGCTTAGGCCGCACGTGGTGTTGGTGGAAAAGTCTGTGAGTAGGATTGCGCTCGAAGGGCTTGCGAAGCATAATATCGCCGTCGCTCGCGCTGTAAAGCCCACCGCGATCCAATTCGTGGCCCGGATGACTCAGGGAGATGTCTTTTCCTCGATCGACAAGCTTGCTCTAGAGCCTCGATTAGGGCATTGCGCACGGTTCCGTGTGCAGACTTTCGACCACCCTCTAATCCCAGGGCGACGGAAGACGTATATGCGGTTTGAGGGATGCAGCCGTGAGTTGGGGTGCACCATCATCCTGAGAGGAGGGGATGTAGATACCCTCAAGAGGGTGAAGAAAGTGACCAGATTCTTGATGTTTGTCGTGAGGAACTTAAAGCTGGAGACCCACCTGTGGAAGGACTCCGTGATCACGCTCCCTAGCTTGAGTGCAGAGGCCGTACCGGCAGGTGTGGCTACGAAGTGGTATGCAGAAGGATCTGGCACAGTGTCGAATCCTGGTG
The DNA here is from genome assembly GCA_016767475.1 of Suillus weaverae. Taxonomy (NCBI): domain Eukaryota; kingdom Fungi; phylum Basidiomycota; class Agaricomycetes; order Boletales; family Suillaceae; genus Suillus; species Suillus weaverae. Next base: position 1,801,226 of record MU179297.1, read on the forward strand.
GTCTTGTGCCCGCATCGGTATCCCTGGTACATCTTGTGACACCAGAGGATAAGGAGCGGCAAAAGGCGGAGGAGGCGGAGTGCAAAGAAGCTGAAGATGATCTTCCGGATGCTGATGCCGAGCGCCTTCGTCTTTCGAAACGGATTCAGCAGTCACTGCAGCCATACACCAAGACATTCATATCCGTTTCTGCTACTCTGCGCTTTCCTCCTCCTCAGCCTATCAGGAGGATGAAGGAGTTGGATGACGAACTTACCCATGTACAACGCGCTTGGGAAGACGAGATTGTGCGAAGAGAGGAAAAAGGCCCTGTTAAAAATGATAGTAAGGTCCCCTCGGGAACCCCCACGCCTGCAAGTGAAGCAGCGGCTACTATGTCCAGAATCGAACCAGATGTGGACGATGTAAAAGCCCAAATTGAAGCACTCCCACTCCCAGATCTTCCGAAAACGCCAACTTCTGGTTTGTCCGAGCTCGGCGAGGAACCCGCTGGTTACTTCGAGCCTCAGCCAAGTACATTGCATGTCCTTGGGGGGTCATCGTTTTTCCATTCCCCCCGCCTTATCGATCCCCATGAGAAAGAGCATACGATTCCCCTCAAGACCTCTACGGACATTGCGCTAGAGAGCCAGTTCGGTATGGTGAAGTATCGCCATGAAGAGCAACGACGTATATGGGAATGGTACCTCCGCAAGAACGCTGACGATTTCGTGATTGACCAGTACCAATGCATCAGCCTTTGGGAATACACCATCCCGATCGAAGAATTTGGTCTTCATCGCGCCTGTTTCGCTCCTGGATTGAAGTATATCAAGTTCTATGGCGAGAACGATTGCACGCTGGGTCAGTTCATTGAGAAGAGCGTCAATGAGACGCTGGTCCAGTTCCTTGACCCTAAAGCGATTTGCACTGGGAAAGGATGCAACCAGCCACTCGCGAGGCATTGCACGGTCTTTGTGCATAACGAAACTAGACTTGCAGTTGCTGTTGAGCAGTGGGACGGGCAGATCAAGGCTAAGGGCCCGCATCTCTACCCTGCTCCGGAAACTATCACCACTTGGAGCGCTTGTCGGGTGTGTGGTTCAGCGACTCCATTTATTCCCATCTCCGAAGAGATGCAGCGGTACTCCTTTGCGAAGTTCCTGGAATTGCACTTCTACCCCGCGGACGTCCAGCTTGTCCAGGGTGCTGGCTGCCAACATAACATCTACCAGCACCATATCCGGTACTTTGCGACAAAGGGAATGACGGTGCGGTTCCAGGCAGATCCTGTTATCCTCCATGAGGTTGTCTACCCTGCTATGCGTATTCGCATCCGTCCGGAGTCGCAGCTGGAACTCAAGAATGCAGATTACGAACGGCTGCACCGTCGGAATACTACCTGGTACACTGCACTTGTCGATGATCTCAAGCTCATCAGCATTGATGCAGCGACTGGTGATGAAGAGCAAGACGCAAAACTCCTCGCTGATATCAATAACCTCATTACACGCACTGAAGATGAGAGAGAGGAGATTGCTCAGTTAATCAACAAGATTTACAAAGAGTCTGCTCCAACTGATACGCTCGCTTTGAATCAAGTTCGATCCTTCCGACAGGACAAGATCGTAGCATGGCAGCAGGACTTTGACAAACTCCCGAAGCCGAGGGGCATTCAGACTCTGGACAGGAACACGCGGAGGGTATCTGCTGCCCTCGGGTCTGTGAGAGCGATGTGGCCGAAGAAATCTGATCCTGCGAGTCCTGGTGAATCACATCAGCCTTTTTCCAGCGTTTCGGAGGCGGAAGAGGGAACGTTGACTCGTAGGCGGGTTACTGGAGGATCCTTTGTTTCGTCTGCATCAGAGGCTTCGGAGCCTGAGCTTGAAACTGTTGCAGAGAAGACAGCGACGGCCTCTTCTGATATAGATGCTCATCGTCCTTCAGTTATTGAGCCTGAAGTGGCTGCTGATCAGAAATCGGATGCTGACAGTGATTCGACTATTGGGGCATCTAAAGACGATGGGGCACTCTCAGACCAAGGTGCAATATCAATAACACAAGTAAGTGTATATATCATTCTTTGAAACTCTATAGCTCACCGTACTATCAAGGCGGAGCAAAGTGAAACTCGTGTTGGGCGCGTTGTTACAAGAGCATCAAGGCTGCCTCGACGGCCGCAAACTCATCCTAGTGTTGCAGAGCTCGTAGCTCGGTATCAAGAGTATTTACCTCCGCAGGGTGTTGAGGAGCTTGCGAAGACCGCTCTGGCTCCATTTCCTCCAGTGTCCGAAAGCGAGCAAGAATATCCTGCGCAGTCACCGCTTCAACGATCTACCATACGCAGGCACAGAGAGCCTGTCAAGAAGCCCTCGGTGTCCGACTTCGAGTCCAGCTATGCGGCGAATGTAGCCTCGAGGCACCTCAACCGTCGCTCCTTGGGCACTCAAAATCCACGTATGTCTGGACCAGTAGGATCTTCCATCGAGTCTTCAACTGCATCTCGACGGCCTTCGCCAGATAAACGCGGGTCAAGACCTTTCCACGGTGATCCGACGACGTCATCACCGCCGCCCACATCCAAACCGCTTCCCGCCGGTGGTGGTCGCACCTTGCGACGGAAGCCGTCTACCCGAACCATCCAAAAAGACAAGGCACCCTCTCGTCCCACCTCAGTCGTACCTATTACCAAGCCTCAGTTCAGACGGCCACCTCAAGGTGCTGGGAGCAAGGTTTCTAATATTGCACGACACTTCGAGCGCATAAATCGGGATACTGAGCGAGCAAACAGGCGTTATGCGGTCATCAGGGGTCGTAAGGCACGGCCAGTCGCTTCTGCTCGTGCTACGGTTGAGGTTTTGGATAGTATCAAAGATGCGATACAGGACGAGTCAGAGAGCTCTGATAGCTCTAGTGAAGCAGACGATGAGGGTGGTGACGAAGATGAAGCACGAAAGCCGACAGATAAAACCACGATGGATTCGTCGCCAGAACAGTCTATCACACTTCCTACCGTCACTGTGCAGAATGCTACAGATACATCAACTCCGGTGCCTGCGGCCGAGCCTTCCCCAGCACCTTCATCATCAACGCCACCACTTCCACCGCCAGCTCGGCAGCTCGGACCAGTGGCATCATTTCCGCCATCTCCTTTCCTCAAATCTGAGATCCCGATGAATCTCCCGCCAACGCCGCCTCCAATTTCGCTTGACGAACCCGGGAGGAACTCGATATTCAAGCAGGCTTTCCAAGGACTGTCTCAGGGATTGTTCTCGGCTCAGTTCCCTCCGCGCAGATCAGATCCGGAGGCTGAAGATCCGTTGAATGATCCCGAACACATTTTCCGTGATTCTTCCATGGTTGTGAGGACCGATGAGCCTACATCTATCATCGCATTGGCGTTGAAGTAGGTTATTTGTCATTTGTCATCTTGCTTATCACTGATCGCTCGCAGTTCTCCCCAATACCGAGAAATATTGGCCAAGTCTCGGGCCGAGAAACGCACTGCGCGAGAGCCAAAGCTGACTGATGGAGGGGAAGCATTTATGCCCGATGACCATTCTGTCGCGGAATCTTCCTCGACGTGGGGAGTGGTCAATGTCGAGACTGCAGAACCCGGTAACCCCGCGGAGGAGCTCAAATCTGCGTCGACGAAAATGCCTTGGGTGATTAGTGAGTGTCTTTGTATTTGACCCAATGTACAATGCACTTACTCCATTTTAGCTTTTGAAAGTGGTGGTCTAACCATCAGTTGTACTGTGTTGTATCCAGAACAGTTCGACGCTTTGCGCAGGACGCATGACTGCGAGAAGAGTATGGTTGAGTCGTTGGCAAGGTGTGTCAAGTGGGACGCCAATGGAGGCAAATCTGGCTCGGCATTCTTGAAGACAAGAGGTTTGTAATTCATCTATTACCCAAGTGATGGTGTTACTAACTCTTCCACCAGACGATCGTTTTATTGCGAAAGAACTCTCCAAGGCAGAGCTTCAGACGATGGAGACGTTCGGTCCAGCATACTTTGAATACATGGCATCTGCGATCTCTGGTAACGTAAGTTGTTATCTTGTTTAGGCTGCAAGCGTTCTAAACGACTTTTATCAGCGTCCCACTTTACTCGCCAAGGTGTTTGGGTGCTACAAATTGACGTTCAAGAAGTCGAGAGATAAGGGTTCGAGCAAGGCCAAACTGACACATATGAACCTCCTTGTGATGGAGAACCTCTTTTATGATCGTCGATTTTCCAGGGTGCGACATTTGCTTGCGACATAGATACTTGGCTGACGTCCTGTCCAGATTTATGATCTTAAGGGATCGACCCGTAATCGTCACGTGCAATCCACTGGACGAGAAAACGAAGTACTGCTGGATGAAAACCTCGTTGAAAGTTTGTAAGCTATCTTGGAGATGTTGAAGTCACTAAACATCGCTTCCACAGCTGCTCATCTCTCGCCGTTTTATCTCCGTGAACATTCGAAGCGCATACTGAGAGGAGCATTGTATAACGACACTAAGTTTTTGGAAGACATCAATGTCATGGATTATTCACTTCTCGTCGGCGTCGATGCTCATACCCATGAACTAGTAGTGGGTATCGTTGGTAAGTGGTAAACTTGTATCTGCCTGTGACTATATATTCACTTCTTTCTAGACTACATTCGCACCTACACCTGGGACAAGAAACTCGAGAGCTGGGTGAAGGAGTCTGCCTTTCTTGGTGGCGCTGGTAGAGGAGAACCCACCATCGTTACGCCTAAGCAGTATAGACAGCGATTCATCAGCGCCATGGACAGATATTTCCCCTTAGTGAGTGGACACGAGAATGTTTCCACAGCGTTTCAATGACGCTGTTTTCCAGGTCCCTGATCGATGGATGAAGCAGAAAGACATCCCAGAAGAAGACTCATACAGTTTGAACAGTCTGGTTGAACTCTGGCCAGACTGGTGAAGCATATCACGTCCCTTTATTCAAGACACAAGCATCATGTCACTCCACTGTAGCCTTACCATATACCATCCGTGCCAGTAAATACCCGATGATCTAAATCCTGTACATTACATCATTTTGTTACACCGCGAGCTGTATACTACAATTTTCTCGTTCTACTGCTTTGAGCCTTGTTTGCAAGGCCCTGTGCTTGGTGCTTCATTTCAGTGGAAAACTGCTCCTGTGTCGCCTTTTTCTCTACACGACGTACTTGACGTTCGGCCTTAATAGCCTGTTTACGAGCTTTTTTGTCTTCCTTTGATTCGTCGCGCGGGCGGGATATGGTTTGCTTGGCTACTGGTCGGTGAATCATTAGCGGAACACCATTTGCGCAATCAAACAGATATTTACCTGAAGGTTCTCGGGAATCTTCATCTTCTGCAACGGGTTGTAAGTGACGACGACCTTTTCGCGACTCTGGGGCTTGATGATCGCCGTTTAAAGTGGGAAGACCGGTCTTGGGATCAAGCGTAATTTTCGGAACCGACTTCGATGCTCGCGCACGGATCACGCGAGGATGATTCTCCAGGTTAGAATACGTCGCTGTTCTGCTTCAGATACGAGTTTCCATGAAACGATTCAACTCACTCAATACCGTTTCACAGTCCCATGTATCCTCTTTCTCTGCAGCATTATATCCGGCGAAAAGTCGGTCGTCATTTAGCTCCTCGTCGTCATCATCATCTGCTGATCTTATCCGTACCCGCTCATCCTGGCCCATTGCTTGACGCAGGGTATTAAGTTTCTCTAGGCCTGAGTCCCCAAGAAGCACTGGCTTTAGTTTTCTGCCAAGCAACTCATAGTTGTCCATGAAATCGTCCATCATGGCCTCGAAATCTTCTCGCGAGGTAACAAGCTCAGGAGCTTCGTCTGATAGTTCGGACGAAAGGTCATTATTCTCTTCCTCGAACTCTTCTCCTTCACCAGAGCCATACTCTTTCTCCATTAGCTGCAAGTGATCAACAAAGATGACCTGGTAAAGTTGACTACAATTACCTGATCAAAGCGCTCATCTAATGTCATTAGCGTTTCTGTGCGGTACATTGACGAGCTGCTCATGCTGTATCCAGATGCATCGGAAGTGCCTTTGCGCCTGCGCTTTCCACCAATGACAGGTAGCTTTGGTAACGTCCCAATGGTATCCCCTCCTTCCGAGTGCAGTTCGTCATCGGAGTCGCTGGGCGGAGGTGCATCCTTTTGTTCTTTCTTGAACTGGGCGAAGCGCACTTCCCAACTGTCAGGGTCTTCGTGGTCCTCTGTGGAAGTGGCGTCCTGTGGGACATCACCTTCCTCACAGAACTGGTAGCCAAATTCATCATCCTCGTCTCGTTGTCCCTCTGCTACAAGCTCGCCAAAGAAGTCATCCTCTAAACCATCATCTACAAATGCATCATCCTCTAATGCTTCGAGAACCTGTCGGAGATGTGGGTCCATGTCCGGCTGAAAACCTGCAATAGATGAGGGAACGGCTTCCTGTGACTCATAGTTCCTGGGAATCTCAGATGTGGATGGTAGTGTCTCTGGTGGCAGATCGCGCAAGGAGATCGGATCCTTTGATTTGCCTTTGCCTTTCGATTTTTGAGATGTAGCAGATGCCTCGATGAGTATACTTTCTACACCCTCTTCCTCTGCACCAGCTGTACGCAGATGCTGCATGTAGTCATACTTTGTGTCGTCGAAATAGATACCATATGATGACGCCTCGCCGACATGAGCCTGAGCGTCATGGGCAACATCATCGGGAGAAAGGAGGGACTCGAGATCGGCCCGAGTCTTTCCCTGGGCGCGGGGATTAAATGAGCAGAGACAAAAAAAATACGTATCGGGTAGTATGCGTACCTTCTTGTCATTCCCTCGTACAATCGCCTTCAGGACATGCTGACTTGCGTCAGGATCATGAATAAGGGGATCCCGCTGAGATCGGTGCACAAGCTGGAAGTGCTGTGCTCCCGGTTGTCTAAAGATTGATTTTTTGGGCATAGTGTGCCAAACTATGATGGCCTGTCTCCTTTGATTAGTTCTGAATGGTATAAAAGGTGATGAATGTGAGATTCACTTATTCAATCCTCGAGGCAGCGCCGCAGCGACGGTAGCAGGAAATTATACACAGCCACCGAGTCGCGACTGGACATTACGTAATCGCGTCGGTTGTCCCTACGCCATCACCAATCCCACCCGTGAAGTTTGGAAGACCTGAACAAGCGGTCTTCACCTTCAAAATCCTCTACACCTTCACTTCTTACATTCATCTTCGTGCAGTCTACCCAAGGCTTTTTTAATACGAGCGCAGAACTTTTGGTTATTGCTCTTTGTTCGACTGGCGGTCAATCATGCAACGCGAGCACAGTCGCCGTGGCTTCTCTATATACGTGTTTCCGTTCTAGCCCGCGTTTCAACAGTACTGACACCTTTTTTTGTATATACTAGTCATCAGAAAGTTGTTCTGGAGATTGACTTCTCTGGCTCTCTCTGGGTACGTTGCACTATAGGCCACTCTAGCAGGCGCTCATACAACAACATTCTCGAACAGGGTTACACAGAAATCACCCTGATTCCAACTAATTCAAACCTGAGGACTATTCACCTGCACTCCAGGCAATGCAGTATGTGCTGCGCGTGAATTCCGGATGGCTTGTTTGACGTGTTTTCTGCAGCGATTCATTCTGTTTCTGTCGCGTCACACCCAGCGGATTTTGTTCACCATGATCCGCTCGCTCAGATCAGCATCTCAAATCCTCAGGATTGTCATACTTATCCAGAGCTGAAGCGGAAAATATATTCTGCGCTGGCCGAAGGTGATGAGGGTGAACTGTCGATTGCAATTCCGAAGGAAGTGTCACTTCGACAAACTGGCCATGCAAACCACTCGCTTGTGAACGGTCATCTCAGTGAAGGTAAATTTTGGTCTTCGAAGTTTATCTGTCATGCATTTAATTTTTGAACGTTATAAGCTGCTACACCTGAGCCTCATACCCCTGGCCCCTCTTCCCATACCCCTGCACCCAGTCCCGAATTCATGCCCATTGTGGTCCACATTGATTTTAGCCTGAGAAATCCCGTGGATGGTATCCAGTTCGTGCTGCCCACCGACGCCTACCCATATGTAAGCAACTTCTGTGTTCATGATGACAGAGTTCTGATGTCTTTTAGCGCGTACCGCATGCATATACGACACCATCGTCCCCCGACGCTGCAAGATGTTGGGTTCCATGCGTCGACAGTTTGTGGGAGAAGTGCACCTGGGAGTTTGAATTTGTTGTTCCTCGCTATCTCGAAGAGCCTGATCCTGGCCACCGCGGAGAGAACAGTGATTTTGAAGAGTGCCAGGAGTCTATCCCGACGGTAGTTGTCTGCAGTGGCGACCTCGTGGAACAGGCATGTGATCCACGTATTTCCCATCGGGCGAGCTAACAAGGGCAGCACAGGTTGCACATCCTAACAACTCGAATAAAACCATCTTTTTGTTTTCTCAAGCAGTGTTGACGTCCGTGCAGCATGTCGCTTTTGCTGCTGGCCCATTCCATGTGCATCCCGTCCCGACAGAGCTCACATCAGAGGATACGTCTGGCATATCACAGCCTCTGATGCATGCGTTTTGCTTGCCTGGTCACGAAGCCATGCTCCATTCGTCGATTTCATTCCTGCGTTCGGCGATGAACTTCTACAGTACAGAGTTCGGTTCTTACCCATTTGGGTCATACAAAGTGGTTGCGGTGGACGAGATGCCTGTTCAGCGCTTCGACAGCTCAACGCTTTCCATAATCACTGTGGATCTTCTTCATGGCGAGGACTCGATTGAGCAGGTACTTGAAACCCGGCAAGCACTTAGTCATGCCCTGGCCTGTCAGTGGATGGGAATCAACATCCAACAGAAGACATGGTCAGATACTTGGCTCGTAAATGGTCTTGCGCTGTATATCACTGGCCTATTCGTCCGCAAGCTCCTGGGAAATAACGAGTACCGATACAGACTCAAGCGGGACATGCAACGAGTCGTCGAGTGGGACAACGGATCGATGCCGCCCATCTGCCAACCACAGCACAACGATCCCCCAGACTCCATGGCGTTACCTTTTGTCAATTTGAAGGCGCCACTCGTGCTGCACATTTTGGATCGACGTCTCGGCAAGTCTGGTACCTCGCTCGGTCTTCCCCGTGTTCTGCCAAAGATTTTCTTGTCAGCAATGAGCGGAGAGTTGCAAAATAATGCTCTATCGACGCACTCGTTCCTGCGTACATGCAGGAAGGTCAGCGGAATTGATCTTCGGTCATTCGCTGAGCAGTGGATCTATGGTAGTGGTTGTCCAGCGTTCGGGTTCTCTGCTTCTTTCAACAGGAAGAAGATGGCAGTCGAGATCACGATGCGACAAGATTCACCAGCATATAAGGCACTCGAGCACAACGAAGTGTCGAAACTGTTGCACAAGCCTGTGCCATTCTTTGAGGTACGTTTACGAGCGGTTACATCCTGATCAAGCCCCCTCACCAGCCTCTAAAGGGCCAAATGACTGTTCGGATCCATGAGGCGGATGGCACTCCATATGAGCACGTTTTAGACATTCGCTCGCCCTTCAAACGCTTTGAAGTCCCTTTCAACACGAAGTACAAACGTATTCGACGAAACACTAAGAGATACTTGGCACGACAAGCGGCTGCTCAGGCTGCAGCAGAAGGCGACGCCGAAGCTGCGGAAGCCATGGGTCTAATCGACATGGGTTTTGGACTCGAGATCTGGGAAAAGGAAAAGGAGCGGGAAAACTGGAAGGTGGCTGACTGGACAGAGGAAGATGAGCAGGTGATGTCGGGTGCAACATACGAATGGATCCGCATGGACGCCGATTTTGAATGGATCGCTGCTATCGCTTTTGAACAGCCCGACTTCATGTGGGTATCGCAGTTACAGCGTGATCGCGATGTCGTTGCGCAGCTGGAAGTGAGTTATTTGTCAAAATTCATCTTCCTGGCTTGAACTTTCATAGGCTGTTAACGCTCTCGCAAAGCAATCCACTGCTATCGTTTCGAGTACATTCACCAAGACAGTGCTCGTCTCCAATTATTATTATCGCATACGGTGTGAGGCTGCGATGGCCCTGGTGCACGTCAGTGTTTTTAAATTTGCTACCTTTTGAAGGTTGTCTCTGACACGAAAAGATCAGTGCGCCATACGGAAACTTGATTTCTTGGGACTTTTTCATCTGTTCAAGTTGTTCCTTCGCTACTGCTACGATCCGGAAGACCCCAACCAAGATTTATTCGCTCATACTTACGTCCCAAAGCCTAATGACTTCTCTGACCTGGCGGAATACTTTGTTCGAAAGGTTTGTCTTCAGGGTGCTACCTCTATCTTGCAACTCATAAATCTTCAGAGCCTCATTCACGCAATATCTCAAGTGCGGTTTGAGAACGGCAAGACACCTTCAGTAGTTCGTCAGTTCCTCGTCGACCAGCTTCGTTACAACGACAACACAGCCAATCCGGTTAGTACGATTCCTTCACAAATGGTTACTGATTTCAACGTTCTTCAGTACTCGGACGCGTTCTACATATGTACTATGATTTCAGCTGTTGCTTGTGCAACTGTCTCGATTGCTCCTCCAGAACGTGGCGAGCTCCTTCGCGAAGAAGTTCGGTCGGAGCACACCATCGAGGATGCCAACTTGATGAAGCAGGCGATTGACGAGGTCAGCAGGTATCGGAGCATGGACAGACTCATCCCGTCGCCGAAGAATGTAGTCACTACTGCAGTATTAGAAGTGAGTAGCTTCCTGCATCAGAGGGCATCTCCCATTAAAGACTTTGGCCTCAGTTCTACTTGATTCTCACAACCGCAAACCTCATCCCGAACGATCTCCGGGTCTTCTTCCCTCTTACTCGGTATGTTATAATGGTCGTATATTCTACTTCATCTAATTGTCTCTCAGTGAGGGTAATTATACTCAAGTTCGTCTCGCCGCCTTCGATGGCCTTTTCATGTCCAAGTGGTACACACCCGCCATCATGCGCTACGTATTGGCTGTCATGGCAAACGACCCATCTCGCGTGGTCCGGAGACATGTGGCCCGTAGCGCATGCCAAAGCTTAGCTCTCTTGGTGTCCATGGGGGAGATGAAGAACTCCATCAAGGATACAGAGTCGCTACTCATCGAGGAAGATGGCTCTCTGCCAGAGAAGTCGAAAGAAGCGAAGAAGAGCGAGGTCGACATGATGATCAAGGTTCTCAGGAAAGACAGGGAAATCGGCAAGAATGAGGTGTTGCGGGAGTTCCTGATGTCCCTTGCTCTGTAAGTTCTCCGAGATGATTTTATGTGACTTGTCTGCTCACGTAATCAATCGGCCTTAAGTGCACCAGATATTGACCAGGAAGTGCGCTGGGGTATCATCAAGCTGGCTGACATTGTCCTTCGGGGAGTCGAAGAGACTCCACCGAAGGTTATTATTCATCTGCCTCCTACACCTGTGACTGAAACCCCACCCTCGCTTCCGGCGGTGAAGGTGCTGCCAAAAGCCTCGCGACCTCTCAAGTCCGGGGGACCACCTGCTCGGGTGCCCGCTGTTGCATCTGCTGCCCCTAAGCTCAAAATCATGCCTGGTGGTGCTCAAGCCCGAAGCTCCAGTTCATCTGCTGCTGCATCCGCTATTCCAACCCCTCCGGTTCACACCAGCTCCATGGCTCCGCCCCCAGTTCCTGCAAAAGCCAAAGGCAAACCCAAGCCAAAGCCCATGAATGGTGTCAGGCCCCCTCATATCCCGAAGGCACAGTCAGCTGGAATGAGCTTGAACGATTTGCGTGCAAGCCGTAATGCACTCAAGAAGCTCAAGATGCATAAGAGCGCAGTGCTTTTCATGCAACCAGTGGATCCTGTTCGAGACCATGCTCCAAAGTTTGTATCTTAATAATGACCTTTGACTTTTTTTGACGCAGTAGTATAGCTATTACGAGGTCATCAAGAATCCTATGGACCTCAGCACCATGGGCGCCAAAGTCGAGGCGGGCATGTACAAGGACCGTTTTGCCTTCGAGGCAGACTTGCGTCTTATGATAGCAAATGCGAAGCAGTACAACCCTTCCGGAACGTATGCCCACACCGAGGCAATTTTCTTGGAGACGTTTTTTGAAAAACGTGAGTTAAATGGCACAGAATCATCAATTTTTCTTACCTTTGCCCAGTTTGGAACCGCATTCAGAAGACTCTCGAAGCTGTTAGCAAGAATGCAGAGCCTACGCCGGAGAACTTGCCCACTATCATAGTGAAGAAACCTGGAACCACTACGTCAAAGCCTCCTGCAGTCTCAGCCCCGCCACCCCCGCAAGCAGAGTCGGAGGCTCCAGCACGTCCGATCATCAAGCTCAAAGTTGGTGGTCCACAACCTAAGGCACCGCAACCAGAGCCCTCGAAGAAGGCGGTGGAACCTAAGGCTTTACAGAAACTCAAACAACCCCGCAAGGCCAAAGTCGTTGACGAGGCACCTCCGCCTTACGTTGATGATGGATCCCATGACCTACTGCAAGAAGTAATCGCTATTGAGCGAGAGAAAGACGAGGAGAAGCGCACCCGGAAAGTCAAGGATCCCGTTCGGGAATCACCTCCCCCTGCAAGAACTTCGGGTAGTGGACCACCTGGAAAACGCAGAAAGACGAGTGCTGACGACAGTGGTAGCGAGATACTGATGCTAGCCCCGTCCCTTTCCAGGAAGGAAAAGCCCAGCGCTCCCCCTTTGAGTTCTAGCACTCCAGCTGCGGAACCGTCCGTTACGCCTGCCCCTGCCCCTGCTCCTAAAGTGTCTCTTGGCAAACCGAAGAAAGAGAAAACTGCACATCTTCGCGATTCAGAATCTGCCTCCGAACCTCCGCGCACCTCCACCAAAGGCAAAGAGAGAGAAGTTGTACCTAGCATTACCCCAACGCCATCAAAGCCTCGCAAGATTCAGGCGTCGGCTCCACTCAATGAGAAGAAGTGTCGGGAAATTTTGAAGGTTATTCTTAGGGTGCCAGAGAGTGTTATATTTGCTCAGCCTGTAGACCCCGAGAGAGATGGATGTCCTACGTATGTGACATCTTGCACTATCACGACTAACGCTGACATTGGTATAGGTACTATGAGGAGATCAAACACCCGATGGACTTTGGTACTATGACCCAGCGTTTGAACGAAGGCAAGTACTCAACCATGGAGGACTTCCAAAAAGACGTCGAGTTGGTGTTAAGCAACTGCCGAAAATTCAACCCACCCACTACATACCCCGTCAACTGTGCGGACGTAGTGGAGAAAGTCTTTAAGAAAGAATGGGCGAAGGTGATAGAGAAGAAGCTTTCATGGACGGAGAAGAGGAGCTTACAAGCGCTGATGACTCAATTGGTGAAGGAGGACGTGTAAGTTTTTATTCCGTTTATGGTGGTTCAAATACACTAACTTTACCGCAGCTCTTGGGTGTTCCGAGAACCTGTCGATCCTGTCCTGTTGGGCATCCCGACGTATTTTGACGTCATACCGAAGAGGGATGCAAGAGACTTGAGAACGATCCGCCAGAAGTTGGACACTGACAAGTACGACTCGACCGATGCATTTGAGGCAGACATTAACCTCATGATCCAAAACGCTATCACCTTCAATGGCGCGGACTCTGAGGTTGGGTACATCGCGGTGGCCGTGCGTGACCGGGTCAAAGAGCTGTTCGGTGGAGCTAAGGCGAGCACGGGGACCAAGAAACGCAAGGACAGTGAGAAAGGTACACCTCAGCCGTCGAAGAAGGTGAAGCTCGGCTGAGCATCATATGTTAAATTACTAGTCAAGCAAATAATCCATTTGTATCTATTATTACTCGCTATTCTTTGCTATGTAATTGCTGTCGCGGTTGTGCATGTCGAATGTCACCGGGGGTTAAAATTTCGTTAAGATTATCGATTTCCAGATTCCCTATTCCTCGCTAGTGTCCAGTAGCTGACCCGATATAAAGTATGACAGTCGACATCTCTTTATACGAGAGTCCTTAATCTAAAACCTTTTCAGGGCGTCGCAATGTGAAGACCAATTGCTCCAGGTTGGAACGTTATACCAGTAAGATTGCCAGAGGCGGTAGGGATCTCGAAGACAGAAAATACGCGTTGCACCTGTTTCGTCGCATTGGTGATCCAGCCCAATCCCATATCCTGGTAAGGTGCATAGACCTGCGAGTTGTTCATGTTGACAACGAGGAGCAAGTATGAAGTGCCATTGTACCAGACACCAGCATCCACGCCCTGGTAGTGGTAGTTGACCAATGTAGCGTTCGGGTCGACCATGAAGGGCTGGACGTATTTTTGGATGAGAACAGTGAGGTAAACTGCTGTCCCCTCGATCGTCGTTTGATTGTTGGTTGTGGTTGGGTATTGGTAAGACTTGGAACCTGGGCGATGGAAGTTAGTTTTATTCATATGCGCGGTATCAGCATGAACTTACCTATAGCACCATGGCTGAAGGAAGTGAATCCCATAGCAGCCCATTGCATGCCAGTGGGAGTTGTGTTCCAGTATCTGTAATGAGGGTCAAGACAGAGGTCGTGTTGGCGACTCAAGGTGACTTACGCGGCACTACCGAAAGCCTGGGGCGTGGTCCACACAGACTTGGTGCGGTCAAAGCCTAAGATGTTGAGTCTGTCTTTGAAGGTCTGGACACGGGCCTTGACATCCCAAATTTCCCCTTGGCAGTTGTCGCAACCGCAGTGACCGAAGTCCGGGGTACACTCTGTGTTCCATACAGGAGACCATGTCGCATTGATACCAATAGGATAAGCATCCTACACCAGACTTAGAAGCGCAAATGATAAAATATTATGAGCGGCTCACCTGCAGAACGATATCAGCTCCCTTGATGTAAGGCGAGAAGTTGTAGTCTTGGCAATTCAGAACAATAGAGACAGGATGATATCCGTCCATCTGGTAAATTAAGTCATACGCTGCCTGCGCCGCATTTTGGGGATCAGAGTTGCCATCGGGCTCGTGTGCGGTCTCCCAGTTCAATAGGTTGGGAATCGAGGCGTAAGTGTTCACTTGTTGGGCGACGGCACTCAAGTTTTGGTAGTTCCTGGATAGGAAAGATATCAATGATCATGAGACGAGGGGATAAAGTCTGACATACGATCGCATATCATAAACAATATACATGCCAGCACTGATGGTCTTGTTGATGACTTGTTGGAAGATAGTAAGGTTATCATAAGGAGGAATCGGGTGAAGCTATGGAGCAGACGATCAGCATGGGACATATCAGATCAACGCGAATCATACAGTGTTGAACCTGGATAAATAATTAAATGATTGCTTGGGAAGTGTAGCAATGAAAGACGAACCCATCGACTTTAAGCTGATCGATCATAGACAAATTTTTCGCCAGATACTGGTCAAAATTAATGTAGAATCCTTGAGGCACGAAGGGCGCAAATGCTCCACCCTTGCCACTTGCAGGCCGCACCCAGATTGCACCAGTGCGCAAGTCAGTCTTCGTGACAGAGGCATTTGTGTCAGGGAGATACAAAAGGGATGAGCTAGTATTGAATATCTGCATGTTTACAGGCTGAGACCCCGAAGACGAAGGAGTGGAATAGGTGGCAGAGCAGGTGACATTGTATGCGGTCTTCTGAGCGTTGAGCATGCTGATATCTATGGGAATTTGAATGCCGGTAGCGTTCAAGGGGACGTTTGCGGTGGTGTGGATGGAGCCCACGTTGATAGTGATACTGAGGCTTCCTAGGCCAGTGGAGCCGCTAGAAGAGCTCGACTTGGAAGGAAGTGAGATGGGCTCAGCACCGGTGATCCAATCATAAACAATGGGTGTGTCGACTACAAATGCTGCACTCTTCGCATCCTCCTCGAGGTATGGACGGAAGACAGGGGCACAGCGGAACGACAGAAGCGGTTCAACACTTTGTGTGGGCAAGATAAACTGTCCGCCAGGGGGTACCACAGACTGATTTGCCATATAGTTCTTTCCGCACCTGGAAATATTTAGGAATAAGCAAAAAGGGTGCATGATCGAAATCATACGTACCATGTCGTGCTCTGAGCGAGCGAACCTCGAATTAGGCCAGCGGTGACTATAGCCGCGAAGCTTTTGTTGTATTTCATCTTCTGTATCTCCTTGTAGCTGGTGGGGGACCTGCTAATAGGAACGACGAGATGTGCTGGTATGGGGATGCCACTGACTAGCTCATCACAACTTATACGATGCCTAGCTGTTTGCTATTAAGGTTGGCAAAGGTCACCGTGAGCGACAGGCTGCGCACCATGGCTCTACGTGTCGACCGCTACTGTGTACTTAGTGCCATGCCATAGCTGTGAACCGCGATGACACTTCATTCCGATTAAGGCGGTTCCAGCCGTCGTTGGAAATCGCATCAGCATCTCTGCTGGTAGTAGCGGTACTATTAGTTGAAGCCAAGCAGATTAAAGACCTGAAGAGGCAAGCGCAAAGAGCTAGTTTGAAACAAGCAGTGTAATGTTGGTATAATAATATCAATGAAAACCAACTAACGTAATATGAACTACCTTAGAAAGTAAGAGGCACATGCCAGGGATTGCGTATACGACGCCCAAGCTCAGCGCTCAAGCTAAGAGTGGGGTGACGCGGCAAATGGACTGCAAACGCGCTGCACAGCATGGCGCGGTGGCATCGACGCCCTAGTAGATGGTGACCCGTCCGACTCGCAGAAGGCGTGACTATGATGGCACTCGCACCTCAGGAATATCAAACATTGAGCGCCAGCTGTAGTTCGTGTTTATGTTCAACAGATACTAACAGACCGTAATTTACTCAACAATGGTATTGCAACCGCGGGCCTACTAGTAGCGGACTTGGTACATGCTAGTACTTCGAAGCCGCCGCATGCGACTCGCCCAAAGTACCACATACTGTAAACTTTTGAAAATTAGAATAGTTCCGAATGCAGTCGAACGGACACATCGGATCATATGTCAGATAGAGTGTTACTAGTTATCCGTTAAGACAACTAATTGCGAGAGTGTGTGCTTGGGTGGCGCCTGGTGGCGCAAATCTTTTGACGGCTTAGTCAGCACTAACGTTTATAGGGGTACATGTGACACTATTTCATCCCTAGACTTTAATTTCGGCTTACTTATTCACCAGTACTGGCTAGAGCTACTGTAATCATAATTCGCATGCGTGGTTGTCCCGGGGACCTCGGGATGGTAACAAGGTACAATTCTGACCTGTGGAATAGTACTTGGCGTGATAGTAGATTGGAATTGACAGAGCAAGCGCGCACTTCGTCCAGCAATGTCAGAAACATATCTTCGTTATTAGTGTACAGATGTAGAGATTTCGAGGTATGGTCCTATATCTGTGCGAGCAACCGCGTACATCGGCAAACTTCATGAAAATCGCTCGCCTTGACCTTTGAAATTCCTGAAAGCATCAAGCCGGAAGCGGTTTAGGTCATCCACAAACAGCATGCATGCGATTGAAACTAGATGTAAAGGCCCCTTTAAGTCAGGTTACAGATACGCCCACACTCTACCGTCAATGATCAAAAATTATGTTCCGTCGAATCCTTCCCAATAGCAGACGTGCTTGACGATCCCGCAGATACAGTCTGGATTATCGAATCAAGGTAGTTGGCACCGCTCCTGTATCGTAAACGTTGATAACACATCGGGAACAGAGTTTGGAAAGGGCACAAACCACTTTTGATGGGTGAGGACATCGCAGCCGATTTCCTTCTCCTTGCGTTGTACAAGTTCCACATAAGCAAGCATACCGTCATCCTTGAACCGTGCAGCGAGCTCGGCTGGGAGGACATCCAGTAAGCGGTAGGGTATTGTCGTTCAAGAGGAAACGCACCAGTAGCAGCAGCATTACTGTGCAGCCCAGCAAGGGAAATCAGTTGCAAAACAAAACTAGTTTCATCAATGAGGCAGTCGCATTTGAAGTAAAATGCTATGTATCGCACCCTTCCTTTCCGAGTTCCCATATAAAATTCTTGAGATCTGCATCTGCTCAAGTCATTCGTGCTCTCAGCCAAAGAACGCTACTATTCGGGAGTGACGTACCACTGAACCCTGCCTGCGACCAGTTGAAACTGGGGCTCAAGTTGTATACAAACCATTTGCCAGGGTATTTCTCCCGGATCTTTCTCGCAAAGGTTCTGGCCTCCGCTAAGTCTGGCTTACCGGTTTCCAGCCACACCAGGTCTGCGTATGGTGCATACACAAGGGCACGGTCAATGGCTGCCTGAAGGCCACCAGTAGTTCGATAGAAACCTTCGGGCGTACGGGGGACTGCAAAAATGAGTGAAGACCTCGAGGCATTGGCAACTGTACTCACGGTCCCAGTTCCAGCTGATATCCTTGCCAACAGCCTCCCGAGCAATCTGACGTGCTTCGAAGTTTGATTTACCGACCACTGCCTTCTTGTACTGCTCGAACACGCCGCGTGGGTTCGAGCTACTGCTAGACAATAACACTCGTTCGACGGCTATGCCGCATGCTCAATGTGGCGAACAGAAGACGCTGAGAAATACGTGCCTTGATCGAAAGTGATCAACTCGTTCAGTGAATCCCATTCACTCTCGATTCTGGCTGCATCCGCACTGCTTGTGGCTCGCGCAAGAGCTTCACTGAGGGGCTTTCCTTGCGTTGTAGTACCGAGGATATATCTAAGGTGACGTATTTCAGACCGACACCAAGTTCTAAAATTAGGACTTACGGGTGATCAACAGGATCAATGCTGGTAGAAAGGAGCTTGCCACTTTCAGCATCAGTGCGACCAATGAGCAACATCGGAGATAGAAGCATGTCAAGTTGGAAACGGGCCGCAACAAGCCGTGATACATGTGTGCTTGGGGGAACGATGACCTTCCCTGCAAGGTGTCCGCATTTCTTTCCGCCGTGGAGTTGGTCCTCAAAATGTATGGCTGAGGCACCTGACTCAGCAAAGAGTTTGGTGAGTTTCATGACAGCCGAGGTTCCTCCATGGCTAAGACGTTGTAAGTTAGTACGTGTGAAGACTAAGCAGGGTGCGGTCTTTACCCAGTATCACCGTCCGCAATAATTGGTCGTAAATAGTCGATGTATGAAATCTCTGCACGCTTTTCTAGCAATGCGGACATACGTTCATCGTAATGCTTCCGGTCATGAAGTTGCTGCGCACGGAAGAGACGGTGAACTTGGTTTGGTACGGTTGTATAAGGATAATCTCTGATACAATGTAGATGAGAAGAGTGCGAACATGGACATGATCCGGCACGTCATTACCCGAAATCAGGACCAACTTCATTATTGCCCGTAGTTAGCAGCGAACTTGCAGCCCAGCCAGAAACGTATACGACTTGTTGATGCCTTGCCATTTGGGTCATTTGAACAGGGTCAATAGCACCCATGGTAGGCACAGGTTGACCTTCAGAAGCTGCCTCGGTAAACAAGGCAAAGAGCTTGTTAGCAAGGAGAGTTGATGGCAGGGGAAGAACAGGCGCAGAACCCTGCTTTAGCGCTACATCGTGAGCAGTATATGGACGGGTGATAGAAGCAAATCGAGGCGAAGAAAAGAAAGCGGAGACGTCCTGAACGCGAGCATCGAAGGTAGCGCTTTGTTCAGCTAATGACTGCGGGTGAAGTGGCAGGGTAGGAACCGAAGACATCGGACGTGTCAGGGTCCCACTAAGTCTAAGTACCCTGCCTGTCGATGGACGAAGGAGAATCATTATAACGGATGGTGTCGTGAGACGATGAGAACGCCTGCTATTAAGCGCTGGTAGCCGTTGTGTTCGGGAGACCGAAACCTAGATTGAGGTTAGGGTTACGAATGGGGATCTATCGGCGTAGCAGTGCTGCGGCGGCCAGTTATTCTCGGATATCTCTTCTCTTCTCTGAAGGAACTTCCATCACTTTACTAGACAACCGACTGGCTCCAACAGAAGCTGGTTTTGATCTCCTGGCTACATGACTCGTCATGCCAATCTAGAAAACTCGGTTGAAAAGCGCCCCAAAAGTGCTTGTAGAGCTTTTCCGAGTCTTTAGGTTCCTTCACGTTGGCGGTCGTCAGGCCTCCTCCTCTGGCCTTCACAGTGATAGAAACAGTTTGATAGAGAAGCAATCACTTGAGGTATAGCTAGTTGCTGATCTGTGTCTTCGAATCCCTTTCGCCCGAAGTATGATGTCCCAAGTGGTTCCTCCTTGCTCTCCCTCTGTCTGGCACATTATGTGTCTAGTTCAAAACACCGTCTTGGTGGGAACTTCGCATGCAAGTACAGTCTTGTGACGCATGAGTGGCGCTTCTACAATATCGCATCTCTAAGAAGGAGATATGATGCTTTCGTTGGATATTTGTTTTCCGTCGATTCAAATACTTCACCTCATGTCCTTCCTCGAGGCTTTATATCCGCACACTGAACGCCGCATTTCAACTCGCAAACATAATTGTTCCCCTGGATTTATATTCATCTACTACCACTTGCAAGACTCCATATCTCATGGAGTCCCCTTCCAGTTGCTTGCGAGTCACTCGACTGGCACTCATACATGCTGTCCTTGCATATGCATCTCCAGAATTCACTGCAATGTCGTGTCTACCTCTCGCACTGCCCACTGAGATCCGCTTTCGTATCCTCACCCATCTGCATCTCACACTTTCCGCCTCCTTACTCGAATCGCTCAACCACAGCTTACAGAGCGCCCTCGGCGACCTTTGTGATAGTTGCAAAGCCTATAATTTTCACGTCTACGGTCAAAACGTGTCAGACTGGCCTGAAATAAGGGTCACTGGCGGTTGTTGGTGCGCCAAAATTGGAGGGCACCAACGGCCAGAGATCGCTCGTGCGCGCGATCGGTCGAATTCCGATGTATGCGTCGATGCCAAAATCCGCTCCCCAATGGTTGACTCTGATCCGCCGCCCTACTTCATATTTCACTTGCATCACGTTGCCGTAACATATCTGTCAACTGCCTCACCCTCGCCTTATACGCGTGAAATAGAGGCGATGGTAACGTCGCGTGCCGGTGCCAAGGAGATTGATGCTCTAGTCTTGCAAGTCCTGCGACACTTTCAATGCTGCGTTGCTCCTTCAAAAACGAGGGCATGGAAGCTGGAAGACGAGCTTTGCATCATCCCCATATCTGAAAGGCCCTCCAAAGGCCCCTCAGATGATGAGATATTATGCACGCTCCAGCTCGCCCTAGAGCTTAACCGGCACCGCAACTTTGTATCACATTCAAAACTACATCCTCGGAACATGAAGCTCACTCCCCCCTTAATATCCCATCCCCCTGGTAAGGGCTTTACTTCGTTCCTGTTTGTTATGATGGCTGATTGATGTTTAGATTCGAAACACTTAGATTCGAATCCCGGGTCTAGGAACATCTCGCTCATATGTGGTGTCGCCCTGGCCTGCGTGCTGTTCGGCGTCAAGTATGGCAGTCTGGCTGCCTGGTGGTAATTCACCTTCACACACTCGCATATTCCATTTCCGCACATACTTCCACACTCGGCTTCTCCAGGAACATGATGCTTTTTATGCATTTCTGCAACTCCCAGAAGACAGTTTTCCTCCGCCCATACCGCGATCGCCTCTGCCCTACATTCATTTTACTTTCAGTACCTTTCAATCAGCATGACCATCCACTCTCTGTACGCATTTTTGGCAGCATATGGACCTTAGTTTACTTTTCAAGCATGCACTCACCTATACTTACCATAGACATTTACCAAGAGGAGAAGTTGGCGAGGCGTTTTTTCTGTTGTCGAGAAAATGAAAAGATGAAAATATCATCCAACTTTCAAATGCGGTTCGGATAGGTACCACTGCAATTAAGCGAACAATGTACGAGGCCCATCTAGACTCTAGTACTGATTATCCATCGCATTTCTATTTCTGATACCAGGATCAACCGTTGTCAGACTCGGTTGTCCTACTTATCGCCCCGTGCTATCGCCAGAATTTCACGCAGGTACTAGATGAGAACTCCGATAAAGTTCACATGCTTGTTAGGGGGAAATCAATACAGATTTCTTAGGCTGAGTATGAGCGAGGCGCCGGGAGCGTGCAACGAGATCTAGGGAGCGATGACATGCAATATAATCCTCATTATGACTAGCCCGTATTGTCTTGCATAGAAGTAAGTGTGTTTCTCTCAAAGGCACAAGGTTCGATTTTTTAGACAAAAAGGTGGGTTCCGTCAAAGCGACATTAGGGCAGTGCACCCCCTATCGGGGGGTTGCAGAGGATTAGGTTGGCTTAGTCAGGACCGCATCTGAATCCGACTTGTCATATGACTCGTTGTCGCTCAAGTTTCCACAACGCTCAATCATCGATCATCTTCCCCCATGACACTGTCAGTAACAGTCAGCTCAGTCGGATAGAATCACTTGGCATTTCTGTGCGCGCCATTTCCAGCGGTTTGCGTTAATGTTTGCACTCGCCATGACCTTTGGAAATACACTGGATTTTACATTTTACCTTGGTGTGCTAAATAAGTAGTACGCGACTCGGTGACAAAAGTCCAGGAGCAGCGGCCATCACAGGACACTCTGAGACTTGCATGTCTCCTTCAACCTTGGTGTGCCACTTTTGATGAGGCCATCTCTTGCACAAAGAAGCGCTGCCCTTAACGAAGCAGCTGCTGCATTCAGTGGTGCCAGATCACTGCCTGTAGATGCAGCATCGTGTACCATCTGCCGTAACAATCTGCGACGCGCAGTCGAACTCATGAAGCAGGGTCTTCATGGCTAATAATGGACATTGGCCTCTCGCCTGCGGAGTCCACTTAAAGACCTCGAGTCGACGAATTTCTACCTAGCTCACATATTCCCAGAGCTCAGCAAACACCTTTTTAACGCTCAAGGTTCCACAGGAGGTACCACAGATAGAGCCGCTGCTGATCGAGCAACAACAGAGTATAGGAGACTTACAAG
This sequence comes from Suillus weaverae, assembly GCA_016767475.1. Taxonomy (NCBI): domain Eukaryota; kingdom Fungi; phylum Basidiomycota; class Agaricomycetes; order Boletales; family Suillaceae; genus Suillus; species Suillus weaverae. The sequence continues at coordinate 1,824,086 of MU179297.1, forward strand.
GCAATGGGAAGCAGCGGTAGCTGAGATACATGATCTTCGCGATTCCTGCTTCCGCCATTGTACGCAGACTTGCAAGCAGCAGCCCACCGGGGCCCGGTCATCATTCTCATTGCGAGTAAATCTCGTGCAGCACCATCATTGCACCGACGTCACGAGAACCCCATCATGTTCCTTTGTCGTCTATCGCTCTCACCGATCTGCAGACTCTTAAGGATCGCTTCACCGGGGCACTACGACAAGCATCTCGGATGAACACAGGGGATTCGAGGACGGATCTAATAGTATTCTTGCGGACAATATGGGACGAGATCATGCCATCGTCGTCGACGAACTCGAACATGTCCTAAACTAAAGCGCCACTCTCGAATCTGGCTGTGTCCAACTGCAGCTTTCACGTCTATTCTTCTCCATGCAGCTAATCCCTTTCTAACAAAGGCAGATCGCTCTAGGAAGGAGCCATGCCTAGAGGATCTCTATATCTATTCTTACACGCCGACTTTTAGCTCTGATCAGAACTAGACAGATGATGAAGAAACGTGTGCCTCCGTCCTTCATGGCGATCGGACAAGGTCAACTGGGTACAAGGCAAGGCAGAGCGCTGTCGGCTGTCGACAGCGAGCTCGAGCTTGTTCGAAGGCTTGCCTCTGCGACAGCCAAGCGTACCACTATTTCTGACGACGCAGCCACACAAGCAAGTGCACTCAAAGCTTTGTAAGCGTCTTGCTTGTCATGGCAAGCAGGACTCTAGGCAGCATTACAATTCCCATTTCGTCATGAGAGATGATCATCTGACGCTGCTCGATAATATGGAGAAAGACATTCCGCATGCCCAGTTCGCGTTCTTGTCGGCGTGTCATACTGCCAGCGGCGATCAGGAGACGCCCGACGAAGTCGTTCACCTCGCAGCCGGTCTCCAGTCTTCGGGGTTCAAGAGCGTCATTGGTATGGTGTGCCAGGAGGTCGATGATGCTGTCGCAAAACACATTGTCAAAGCGTTCTACGAGAATATTTGAATGATGGTGGTGTCATGGGCTGCACAAAGGTGGCCTGGGCACTCAACCGTGCTACACACGCGGTGAAGACGGTTTTCATTCATATCGACACGGTGTGTAGTTCCTGCTGTAATGTTTTCATCTGGTACGATTTCACGGGTTCTTTATGTTGCATTCTCTTTCGTCCCCATTGCACTTCAAATTACCGCCTGTCACGTACTCATACTATCTTACTTTCGCATTCGCTTTCGATCAAACACAGTTTGCTGGACAATGCCGCGACGATAAATCAATGGGCATGTTTGATTCTTGTATTGCAACGGCTGACATCCATGAAAAAAATGGACGCTCAGGGGATTGAACCCTGGACCTTATACAATTCGGATGCTCGTGCAAAGCATACGCGCTACCACTGCGCTAAGCGCCCTTGATCCTCATTGAATGATGGGTCACTATTTCCTGCCCACTACATGTAACTGACTACCATTTGCTGGCTCTAGCTCGTACCAACAGAGTTCAGAACATTGTCGTGATTTGCACGGTTGACAATCATTGGCCTGGTCCTTGGCTATGACACCGTAGCAATGGCAGTAGGTTGGGCATTCATCCGAGCAGCCATACTCAACTCCCGTCGGTCTCCTCCTCAGAGTCCGCGAATCCGACGTAGATTTTGCTACATAAATATTAGTGTGGTGCGAAGAAGGGAGCAAGATGACGCACTCATTCCACCAATAACAGTTCAACAGATCCTCTCGCTCGTGGGAATCCATGACAATGACAACCTCCAGAAGTGTGGGATAGAACTTACATGGGCACTTGGATATGTATCCTCGCGTGGTAAGCTCACTTCGAGTGGTAGTTAGTTGCACGTCTGCATAATAATTGGTTACCACTCAAGATCACTTATTTGGCCACTTTGAAATACCTCACTCAAGTCTGTCTCAATGTACGATCCAGCCTACAACAATCAGTCAGTCATTTTTAAAACCAGGTACTACGCAGTTAAAAGATCGGAAATTTGGAATTGATGCAGAAATGAGCGAGATCGATGTTGAACGTCGAGGTGTGACAGCCAAAAGTCACGTCAGTCTGTCACCAGCCAATTCATGTAGGTGACCTAGGAGACTACTCCGTGACATTGTGTGTCGCGGAGCGAGTGAAGGTCAAGTGATTGATATCCGAGAGTGACTCTTGAGTAGAAACAACTGTAGAATGCAACGTGCATTTTGTTATGACGCCGAATTGCGGAGCGTGAATTTCAATATCTTCACGTCAAGACCAGCATCCACCCCAGCAGTATCCAGATCAAAGAATGTAGCTGAAGTGAAAGTGTGCGGAACTTCTTCTACGTAAAGTTCTTTTACTAGGTTACTTGAATATTAGATTCACCGCACTACGAAGGTGGAACACTGCTCACCAGCCTCTGTCACAAAATGCGCAAGCGTCTGTTCATTTCTGACTGTTAGCGCCACCACTACCATTCGAGTACTCTCGAAGGAAAGTGCAAGGCGCAATGTTGCGACCAGAGGTGGGACCAGAATTGGGTCAAATACCTGGCCAGGTTAGTGGCAGCCACGTAGCGGCGAATTTGAGCCTTACTATATCAGCACCGATCACAATGCCTACACTCGCTTTGGATAGAAATGCTGTCACCGCGTTCTCACTGTGTGGTAGGGAAAGGGCATCGAACCAGTCGAGAGTGGAGAAGGTGATATTTGGGTGATTTGATGACTGATCTACACGACAGTAAGCAAGGACAGCACATTTGAAATATGGTCTAAGTTGATCGAGACAAACGAGATAGAGGACAAAATAAGACTCAAAGGGTACAAGGCAGAGTACATCAACCTGATTTACCCGAAGAGCTACAAGAATGAATGTTAAGTAGGATCACTCACTGCAACGAAGTTGGACATTGTCGCGACACCTTGAAAGCACTCCGGCATTCACATCAGTTAACAGTACCGCAGGCAACGGCTGACGATGCGATTGATGACGCTCGTTAAATTTCTGTTGTATTGTCGCCACGATGATCCCAAGAAAACCAGACCCACAACCAAGCTCGAGGACCGTTTGATCACGAATCGTTTCTGGTTGCATGACGAATTATGAAGGCCAGTCAAAGAATGGCATGGTGTGTCTACCGTACCGGCATTCGCAAAAAGATAACTGGCAAGGACGAAACTTGCACACCACGTCCTAAGCCCTGTTGTTCCGCTCTCGATGGTGGTACGAGACTCGAGTAGTGTTATGGTTTCGTGACTGTTTCGATTGTCAGAAACAAGCAAACTTGAAGGCTTCCAGTAATATGTCATATACGAGTCCGGTGGGGGACCACTAGGATCGCTGTGCAGTGGGGATATAAAATGGAGATGATTAGAGGTACCTTCTCATGGAAAATAAACCTACATCGAACCCGACATAAGGGACAAATAACGGTCATAAATTCGTGTGTCGATCTCGCCGTCCTTTATGTGCAATTGTGAATGAGTTGCCTTCTAAGTTCTCGGGTGGTATTATAGCGTAGCTAACCTCTTCATCTTTGTCCATTCGTTCCAAGTGTTCAATTGTCCACTTCCAAAATGAATGCTGGTATCTCCCGGAAGGTGGATACTGCTCCAAGTGCGGGTCGAGCAAAACGTGGTGTAAAAGAAAAGCGTGTACTTCAGTAAATGAACATTGAACAGGAAATTTAAGGTGAAGTGGAGGAATCAATGCAGAATATCCCTTTAGTAAAGCCAATAGCTCGTTGTCATTTCCATAGGATACATCGCTGGTGATTGTCATGGTCATCTTCAATCATGCCGCCTATAAACATCAAGCAAGCCTGCAAGCTACAGATCAGATCTGAGGCCTGCCCTAGAGTGTCCACGTGATGCCAACCAGAAATCCCTCAAATTTTTTGCGCGTTCTGCGCCCAAATGTTCACTCGTTTGCGTATATCACCTTCATCATCTCAGCGCACCTTGCGTTTGCCATCCACTCACAGGTGTCTGCGTAGAACATTCTTCCAGTCTTTCGTCGCAAGAAAGGAAGAATTTTTTGAGGCAGACGAGGAAGATGATGCCCTTGGCGAAGCTATCCTAGAGGGCCTCGACCTACCAAACAATGCCGAAACCTCGCGAACTGCTTCATACGAGGACTGGATAGTAGGTGCCGGTCGCAAGTATCGCGATCCCGCGCCACGGAATTGGCTTAGTTCTGGAACGGTACGCTCAGGCTAGTGCCATAATGATGATTATGCTCACTACTTGTCAGCCTTTTCCTCTCAACGAATCGTTCCGTCCCCCTCCACCTGTCTCGGATACTTTACGCACTCAGATCTATTTTTCTTACATGGCTAATCCCGAGGTTAATTCGGCGCGCGCTTTGGCTTCCAGACATCATCTCAGCATCAAACGTATCGATGCCATTCTACGATTGAAAGGTTTAGAAGAATCGTGGAAAAAGGTGAGAACTCGGTATTGTTATCTTCTCTCTCAAGAACGTGATGAGCAATGCGCATTCGATTAGTCTTATAGACACATACATGGTTAAATCCACGCCTTAAATCTGATCTGCATCTTCTACTGCCGCTTAATATTCAAAGTTACTCACACCTTTCTTAGGTAAATTGCAACTGCTCACAATGAGGAACTGTTGACTGACTCCCCACCGAAAATTCCGTCATGATGTGTAGGATGTGAGTACCGTCTGGCTCTGGATTCACATCTCCTTTCGTGACATCAGCGCTCACATGCTCTGCAGGGTAAACCCATACAGACAGGTTTTGTGCAAGGCATGGAAGGTATCCTTGGCGTACCTCAAACCAAGGTTTTTACCACCCTTGATGACTCGAAGCCTGTCCCCGTGCAGTACGATACCAACCAGCAGGTGGCCAAAACGCATAGCGATAGATACGACGCAGTGGAGGCAGATCGAGAAGACGAAGAAGCCGGTGGCTTCGACTGGGCGCGGCAAAGGTACCAGCGGATGTTTTGGGAGACTGTGCCTGAGGGCAAGGTTTGTTGATTATTTCTTTCGACGTACAAGTGAACTAAGTTATCCACTAGGACCCAGTCATGCCAGGCATTTTGGATGCCGCCATGAAATTAGCCAGTGCCACTTCTGAGAACAAGACAAAGACGAATATTGTCGAACGTCCTGGACGCCCAGCAATCAAATTCATCGATGTCGGGAACATGTTCTTAGATGTCAAAGAGCAGGAGCGTCGTGCCAAGGAGAGCGAGCGCAGGGCGAAGGTTCGATCACGAAGAAAAGAGCGTCAATGGATGGCCAATTGACGTGGGGACATCGTTATCTTTTCATCGTTGTGTTCGGAGTCAGGTCGTGCTTATCGTAGGGCAGTCGTTTGATCTGAGGATTTCATATACATACAACCAATAATATAGTGCGATTGTCAGGATTTGCATGTGCTACTCGTCCACTTTTACCCATTGTCATATCAAACCGCCGCTGAGTTGAAGGTCATTACTTGTGATAGACCTTACGCTGCATCA